>QRFJ01007093.1:0-63536 GCA_006176705.1 Cocos nucifera
CTAAAGGCTCAGTTCTTGCTATGGAACGGACTTCTTCCAAAAGAAAGTCTTATGGAAAGAAAAAGAAGTCTGTGAAAAAGCAAAAGGTAGAAGGATCAAAGAAGAAGAAGGCAGAACCGAAGAAAAAGGTCGATGGCAAAGGAAAGTGTTTCCATTGCAACAGCGACGGCCATTGGAAGCGGAACTGCCCTACTTACCTGGCCACCCTAAAGAACAAGAAGGAAGGTCCTTCTGGAGGTATGCTCGTTATTGAGTCTAACCTTACGGTTTCTTCTGCATCCAGTTGGGTGCTTGACTCTGGATCTAGTGCTCACCTATGCACTTCTATGCAGGGTCTTGAGGATAGCAGGAGGCTGAGGGATGGAGACATGATCCTACGCGTCGGTAATGGAGCAAGAGTTGCTGCAGTAGCCGTGGGAACATACCCTCTTCGATTACCATCTGGTTTAGACTTAGTTTTGAAAGACTGTTATTTTGTGCCTGCAGCTAGCAGGAATTTGATTTCTGTTTCATGCTTAGCACAAGAAGGTTATGTGATCACCTTCTTTAAGGACCATTGTAACATTCTTTTATGAAAGAAATAAAATTGCAAATGGTTTCCTTATTAATGGTCTTTATCAGCTACATATTGATGTACCTGTTCTAACTATCGAGCAAAACGTGAATGCCAAACGACCTAGGGATAGTCCAAACGACAGATATCTATGGCACCTGAGATTAGGTCATATAGCAGAAGATAGGATCAACAAATTGGAGAAAAATGGGCTATTGAGTCCATTGACTTCCGAGTCATATCCAACTTGTGAATCTTGTCTTCAAGGCAAAATGACTAAACTCCCTTTTGTTGGACATGGGGAGAGGGCCACAGATCTCCTTGCCCTAGTACATACTGATGTGTGCGGCCCATTCGATGTGCCGGCTAGAGGCAATTTTGTCTACTTCATTACCTTTACCGATGATCTGTCTAGGTATGGATATGTGTATCTTATGAGACACAAGTCTGAAGCTTTTGAAAAGTTCAAAGAATTTAGACATGAAGTAGAAAAACAAACTGGAAAACCCATTAAGGTTCTTCGATCAGATCGAGGAGGTGAATATCTTAGTCGGGAATTCCTAGACTATCTTAAGGAAAATGGCATAGTCTCTCAATGGACTCCACCAGGAACACCTCAACTCAACGGGGTTTCAGAACGGAGAAATCGGACCTCTATTGGATATGGTTCGATCCATGATGAGCTTCACAGACCTCCCAGATTTTCTTTGGGGACATTCATTATTAACTTCAATTTATCTACTGAATAGGGTTCCCTCTAAAACCGTTCCTACCACACCGTATGAGATATGGCACGGTAAGAAACCAAGTCTGAGTCATCTCAGAATTTGGGGTTGTCCGGCTCATGTCAAAAGACAACAAGCGGACAAGTTAGAGTTTAGGTCCTTTAGAGCTCGATTCATAGGATATCCTAAAGAGTCATTAGGATACTATTTCTACATTCCTGAAGACCACAATGTGATTGTGAGTCGACATGCCATATTTCTTGAAAAACAGTTTATTCAAGATAGTGGCATTGGAAAGCAGATTAAGCTTGATGAGAAAGTCTCACAAGCAGAAAGAGCTAAGGACCAAGTGGAACCAAATCAGGTTGAGCCAATAAGAACACTACCTCCTCCACCTCGTAGATCGGAAAGAGTTTCCCGTCCCCCTGAAAGATACTTAGGTATTATTTCAGAGGATGTAGAGGAAATGTTCCTCATAGGTAATGGTGCTCATGGTGATGATCCCAAAACCTACAACGAGGCGATATCAGATATCGACTCCGAGAAATGGCTTGAGGCAATGAAGTCAGAGATCGACTCGATGCACTCAAACCAAGTCTGGACCTTGGTAGATCCACCAGAAGGTATAGTACCTATTGGATGTAAATGGATCTTCAAGAGAAAGATTGGTGCAGATGGGAATGTGGAGACATTCAAGGCTAGACTAGTGGCAAAAGGTTATAGTCAACGTGAAGGCATTGACTATCAGGATACCTTTTCCCCAGTGGCTATGCTAAAATCCATCCGCACATTGCTTGCTGTTGCAGCCTATTTCGATTATGAAATATGGCAAATGGACGTGAAAACGGCATTCCTAAATGGATATCTTGAGGAAGATATCTATATGGAACAGCCACTAGGTTTCACATCCAGTGATACTGATCACAAGGTTTGCAAGCTGCAAAGGTCCATATATGGACTTAAGCAAGCATCTCGGAGCTGGAACACTCGTTTTCAATGATGTGATCAAAAAGTTTGGTTTCATCAAAAACGAAGAGGAACCATGTGTTTTCAAAAGGGTCAGTGGGAGCGCTGTTGTCTTCCTCGTATTGTACGTGGATGACATCCTCCTTATTGGGAATGATATTCCCATGTTGACATCAGTCAAGATGTGGTTGTCTAAGGAATTCTCCATGAAAGACCTAGGTGAAGCATCCTTTATTCTAGGAATTAAGGTCTATAGGGATAGACCGAATAGGATGCTAGGACTTTCACAGAAGATGTACATAGAGGAAGTACTAAAGAGGTTTAGTATGGAAAACTCTAAGAGGGGATTAATACCCTTCAGACATGGTATTCATCTTTCCAAGAAGATGTGCCCCAGCACACCTGAGGAAATAGAACGCATGAGCAAGATCCCTTATGCTTCTGCAATAGGGAGCCTCATGTATGCCATGCTATGTACACGACCTGATATAGCCCATGCTGTGAGTGTCACAAGCAGATATCAGTCAAATCCAGGTGAAGAACACTGGACTTCTGTGAAATGTATCCTTAAGTACTTGAGAAGAACTAAGGATATGATGTTGGTCTTTGGTAATGGAGAACTCCTGGTCCAGGGATACACAGACTCGGACTTCATGTCCGATATAGATGATCGAAAGTCGACATCTGGAAGTCTGTTTGTGTGCAATGGTGGAGCTGTCAGCTGGAAGAGTTCCAAGCAAACTGTGATAGCAGATTCCACCATGGAAGCAGAATATATAGCTGCATCAGAGGCTGCAAAGGAAGCGTTCTGGTACAAGAAGTTTGCTGCAGAAATTGGAGTAATGCCATCAGATGCCATTCCTCTTTACTGCGACAACAATGGCGCCATAGCCCTTGCTAAGGAGCCGAGGTCTCACCAGAAGTCCAAGCACATTGAGCGGCGATATCATCTCATCCGCGATTACCTTGAGAAAGGTTACGTTGAGGTCAAGAGAGTCAACTCCACAGATAATGTGGCAGACCCACTTACAAAGCCGTTGGGCCAGCAGAAGATCGAAGCCCACCTTGAGAAGATGGGACTTAGACTTGTAGCCAATTGGCTTTAGGACAAGTGGGAGATTGTTAGATATATGTGCCCTAGAAGCCAGAATTGGCTGACACTTGTAATACACTTCTAGGGGCAAAATTGTAATTTTGACTATAATTAATAAATGGGTTATTTTCTATCACACATGTGTATTTAGTGTCTGTGATACATCCTTTGAGTTAATGGTAATGATAATTCATATTTTCAAGAGTTGAAAATTTAAGACATGAATAATCATTATTAACTCATAAACAGCTCCCGACCATAGGATCATCACGAGGATGGTGATTGATCCGGAAGGTTGGTGTACGATCGCTTCTCTTTAGTAGATGAGTCTTGAGTCTACGGTGTGGAGACACCGGAGCGAGAGTACAGGTACTCGTTAGAGAACGAGGGCACTGAGCGTGACCACCTCGAGTAGTCATTAGGGAGTCTACCTTCTCGTCAATGACTGACTCGATGCTGCAGTAGTGTGTCTGGTTCTTTGACCTGAGATGCATCGGCAGTTCACCTTGAGGGTGTTATAGTTTGACTACACCATTACTCGGTCTCCTAGCCATATGGAACCCTGAGGTGTATGTTGGCTGTGACATGTTCATTGTAGGAACTGGATTGCATCAAGATGGGATCTATCTACCTCGGTGGTAGAGGAGTAGCCCTATGATGATCATGAGAATCAAGTCCTGAAGCCCATGGCCATGGCAGAGTGAAATAATAGAAAGAGTTTCTATTTAGATTTTCACATTGGACTCGAATCGAATGATTACATCATATGACAGAGACTAGGGTTTGACGAGTTCACCTTAACCCTAATCTGATCGGGGCTCAAGATAGAAGAACTGAATCACACAGGTAGCTGCACCAAGAGGTTCGCATTCAGCTCTGATGGGTTGCCACCATATACTGCTAGGTGTCACTGGTGGATTTTGGGAGCAATTAGAATGATTTAGATGATCGATCATTCTAGCTGTTCGAATCAGAAGAGTTCTGATCCATCGAAAGGAGTTTCGATGATGTCGATGATAGAGATCATGACATATCCCATTACCATACAGAACTGAACCTAACTGGGTCACACAAACAAGGGTTTGAATCTGGTGATCATCAATTGAACTAATATAGTTCAATTGATCTGAATGAGATTCAATTAGGTTCAAGGAAATCGTGCTAGCACTCGATTGAACCTAACGTTCTTCTTTTGCTATCATAAATAAGTCGTCCTGTCTGAGCCAAAGGAGTTTGTGCTCAAACAGAAGTCTTCTTATGGTCTGACTGGAGGTTGTCCAAGTCAGAATAGGTTGTCTTATTTGTAAGACATTACCTGCCAATTTTTGGTCACCTGCCATTTCTTGGTTCTTTGACTTTGGTCAGAACTCTACCTTTTGACTGGTCAAACGTTGACCATTCACCCTTTGACTTTTGACCACATGTCATGCACCTATTGGAGAGCTGGTGGGGGCTTGTCCCCCTGCCAGAACCTGGCAAGGAGATGGGCGCACGCCAAGGGAGGCGTGAGCCCAAGTAAGGAGGCGCCTATGGAGTCCTTGTGGGACAAGGACTCCATCTCCCTTTAGGATTCCAATGAGAGTTCTTCTAAGAATCCAGTTTGACTGGTCCAAGGCACTCTCCAAGTAGGAATCCAGGGGACTCTAATCCCACCAATCAGATTTAGATCTGATTTCACAAAGGGTTGTGATTGGTTGGGAGGAAGATGACTTGGATCACGCTTAGTCTATATAAGAGACCCAGCGCCCAAGTGAAAAAATAATCAAAATAATCAAGAAGCAATCTTCCCACGCCCCAAGGCTGCCTCTCTCCCCTTTCTCCACGCCATACTCTCATCTCCCCTTGCTCTCCACGTCCAAAAGTGTTTTGGATTTGGATTGGTGCGATTTAGATCAAGAAAAGGAGATCAAAAGCAAGAAGGCTGCGCTGCTGCGAAGAACGACTGCAGATCTTCAAAAGGAGTTTTGAAGATCCTCCAGATCAGATCCAGATCTGATTTTTGGAGGCGTGATAGAGAAGAAGAGGATCTCCAGATCCAGCCCGAGTGGATACCGGTAGAGGCCAGGCGCTTGCGTGGCTTGATCCAGAACCTTCCGCTGCAAACAGGATCATCAACAGGGTAATAGGATTACCCTATTCAGGTAAATTGAATGTGATTTAATTTATCCTTTTCATTTAATTTTTATTAAATATAAATAAGAATCAGATCTGAAAGCATCCCTGATCTGATACAGATCTAAGAGAAAAATTTTTGAAATATATCTCTTGATCTGATCAGATCTGAACGAACCTGGACCGGGAAATCAGGATTTTCCTTCATTTGATACTATTCTAAGTGGCTTTAGTCTAAGTGGGAGTTGTTGGGAATTGTATCCTAAAGTCAATCATTTAGATTGTAGATGGTTGAGCTAAATATAATTATACTTGAATTATTAATAAATAAAATTATTATTTTAGCCTTTTCATCACTTTGTGCATCTTTCTATAATGAACTCTTCTGTGATGAAGTCCTTAGGACTATTTAGACTTAACAAAGGAGGATTTGTCATTTAGTCCTCAAACGTGTTCGTGACCAAATGATTTGTTGTTACCCAAGATAACAATGTATCAAGTGTAGATTATTGTGTGCGATAAGTATTGATTGTCCTCTTAATCAAGAAGTATGGAGTACTGTTATGGCATGCAGGTGAAGTGTAGGGGTATATTTTACTGAACGTAATCCAACTGCAGAGCTCTCTACTATCAAGAGTTGCTCACGAATGATATGGGTAGAAGTGTCTCTTAGACCTGAGATCACCATGGTAACCTGCAAGCAACTCATTGCACTTAGGTACTGGACTACCTGAATTTCTAATTCAGTGATGGAAGGCTATTGGGTGCAGTCAAGTACATGGCTTGTTAGTGTCTGAGTCAAGATGGAATTGACCCCTCCAAGTGTTGGAGCAAGTGCATCACTGTGTTTCAATTAAGGAAACCTTTTGTTGGGGTGGTCCATGTGGTGGACACTAAGTTTTGAAATACAATGTGGATGAATTTTAGGATTGACAGTAAACCCTAGACTGTCCTTTGAGCATCGAGGTCAAGGGGATAAATTATACGATAACTATATGTCACAGATTCGTCATTATTGCATTATAATTTTTTGACCTATTCGGACGTCGGGTACTATTGCTAGATGGTTACATCGATTGGTACAGAAAATTGGTACAATGCTACCGACTAAGGATTCGAACATATGGGGTCACACATAATAGGAGTTTCTACTTAATCTAATGGCTAATATTGAGTCTCGATGACCTAGGACTCTATGGTCAAGAGTCCCACTAGGCTAGGACTCTATGACCAAGAGTCCCACTCGACTGAAACTCTGAGTCCTTCGTGTTCAGGACTCTCTGAACGAGGGTCCTGATGACTTGGGACTCTATAGTCGAGAGTCCTACTAGACTAGGACTCTCTAACCAAGAGTCATAATGGATTAGGACTCTGAGTCCTACTTATCTGGGACTCTCTAGTCAAGAGTTCTACTATTTGGAACTCTACGATCTCGAGATCCATTCGTTTAGGACACTGGGTTCAAGAGTCCCATTGGATTGGGACTCTTCAGGAGTTTCATGTTGATGGGGCTCTGATGCCCGGTAACCCATCCAATTGGGACTCTAATATTTTTGGAAGATTAATTAGTAATTCAATTGCTGATTAGCTTAATTTAATTGAGCAATGAGGATTTGATAAAGTCCAATTGAATTTGACTTGATTGGGTTTGATCCGATCAGGTCATGAGAAGACCTAATCGCTAAGGGAGATTCTATCTTGATTTGATCAGGATCTAGATCTAATTAATTTATAATTTGATTAAAATTTTATTGATTTGAATTAAGCCTAATTTGGTTGGATTAAATCTGGTCTAATTGATTTAAATTAATTGGTTTGGTTGAAACCAATTAGGACCAAGTTAAATGAGATTTGAATTTAAATTCTTCCTAGCGCCCACCATATTTGACTTTTCCACCTTGACCCATGCCCTCCTCTGATTTTTGCATGAGATTTTTCATGTAGAAATGAATGTGCACCCTTCATCTCTTCTGCCTTTGACCTAGTCCAAGGGTTGGACATGTTCAAACTAAGTTGAATTTTGAATTCAACTTGGTTGGTTTGAAATTTGAAAAACCTAATCTCTTCCTTATCTATTCTCCATGCCTACCTAAACTTTTTGTCACACATTTTTTTGATGATTTCTGATAGAAGGCAAGTAGAAGGAGAGTTCTTCTACTCGTTACCCTCTTGGATGTGGCATTGGAAAAGAATAAGATCCCATTTGAATTCAAATACTAGAAGTTGGTTGAAACTAGTTCAACCAATCTTAACCTATCCACTCCACATGGAATCTCCACTTATTTTTCATGCAATAAATTATAAGAATTTTTGTGCATGAAGCCTGAGGGCTTCCCTTTCTATGGTAAAAATTTAAAAGTGATTCAGCATTGGTTTTGGGTGAAAAAAATCCTGGAGTGAAGGTGAGTAGAATCCTATAGCACTTTATTTTTTCTTCATGCCTCTATTCTCTTCTGATTTTCATATCTAAGGACATCCAACTATTAGATATAATCTAAAGAAGGTTTATATATTTGAAAGTCATCTTTCCATGAAAACTTGTTTCATAGAAAATCTCCACATAGAGAGGGTGTGAGAGGGTTTTCAGTGCGTTAGAATTTTTGGGCCAAGTGAAACCCAAGACTTGGGAATCTGGGTTCGGGTGGAGATATCGAGTGTTGTGAGCATCGGATCACCACCAAATTTGAAACACCACTTCATCATCCTCCAAAGCATATGTTTTAATTTTTTGGAGTATCTGGAAGATTAGAAAGAAGGCAATCGAATGGATCGATCGTGATCAGCCATTGAAGGCTTCGATGAGGAGCTTGCACTCCAATAAGAGGAGCTCCATTGGACCAACCAAAAAGATCAGACATGTGTGTAGCTGTGGTGTGACACCAGAGCATTATTTGGTAGATTCAGATTATGGTGATCAGCTAACCGTATACAGGTATCAAGTTCTGAACTCATATCGATCAGTAGATTCGATTTGCTGATCTATCATATTTAAATTTTAAATTACATATTAGCATGTTTGGATCCTGAGTAGGATTTAAATTGATTAGATCAATGCATGCAGTAGATTAATATTTGATTAATTTTAATTTTCTTCACTTTAATTTTAAAAATATTTTGAAAATGCATGCTAAAAATCTTGCTTGATTTTCTTCAAATAAACATATCTGTATCGAGACAAATCATTGATAAAGATGATAAAGTAGATATAATTGCCTCTGATAGGTACATCAAATGGGCTGCATACATCTATGTGTACCAGAATAAGTAGGTTTGTGGCCCTTTTTCCATGTCCTACAAAATGGAGCTTGGTCATTTTGCCATGAAGAAATGATTCATAAATCAGATATGACTCGAAAGTCAACGAACTCAATAGTCCAAATTTCTCCAATTTATTAATCCAATCTTCTATTATATGACCTAGTCTAAGGTGCCAAAGATACCTATCATTTAGACTATCCCTTTGTCACTTTGATCCTATGGCATTTACGTATTGCTCGATATTGAAAATAGAAACATCAATGATAGAGATCATTTATAAGAAAACTACTTATAATTTTATTTCTTTCAAAAAGAATATTATATTAGTTTTTAAGAAAACTAATTACCTAGTCTTTCTGTGCTAAACATGAAATAGAAATCAAATTTTTATTTGCTGCAGGCACATAAAAATAGTTCCTAAGTACTAAATCTAATCCTAATAGTAGTCGAAGAGGGTAGGTTTTCACAACCACAGCAGCAACTCTTGCTTTATTTTCAACGCACAGAATCGTCTCACCATTCCTCAACCTCCTGCTCTCCTCAAGATCCTACATAGAAGTGCACAAGTGAGCACTCGAACCAGAGTCAAGCATCCAACTGGATGCAGAAGAAACTATAAGGTTAGATTCTATAATGAGCATACCTCCAGAAGGACCTGCCTCCTTCTTATTCTTCAGGCTGGCCAGGTATAGAGGGCAGTTCCGCTTCTAGTGGCCATTTGTATTGCAATGAAAATATTTTTTCTTATCAATGGCCTTCTTCTTTGGCTCTACCTTCTTCTTCTTTCCACCTTCCATCTTTTGCTTCTTTACAATCTTCTTCTTCTTTTCAAAAGACTTTCTCTTAGAAGAAGTCCACTCCACAGTAAGTACTAAGCCTTTAGAATCTTTTATAAAAAGCTCAATAGTGACCAGCATGTTCATAAGCTTAGCCAAGGTATTTTGCAATTTATGCATATGGTAGTTCATGATGAACTACCCATATGCATTAGTCAAGGACTGTAGAATTATATCAATCTATAGATCCTGATCTAACTTGACATCAAGCTTCTCGAGCTCTTCTAAGTCCTTGATCATCATTAGATAATGATCTTGGATTGACTATCCATCACGCATTTGAGCCTTAGAAAGTCTCCTAGTGACTTGGTATTTGGCTGCATGACTTTATTCACTAAACAACTCTTGCAGTTAAGCCAACATTTGGTGGCTAGTCTTTATATCTTCATGTTGGCGCTAGAGCTCATCAGGCATCGAGCCCAACATGTAATACCTGACTTTATTATCTTTATCCATCCACTTTTTCAGAGATGCTATCTGCTAAGCGGATGGACGGGCTGATAAAGTGGGAGAATCCTATTCCAATACATGAATCAACTTCTCAGAATCCAAAATAATTTTGAAGTTTTGGAGCTAATCCTTGTAGTTGGATTTGGGGTCAGTCTATGGGTGTCTAGGATATGGGCTAGTGGGTTGGATGCAGACATTTTCTATGGAGAATCAAAGTTTTTAGTTAGATTTTATAATTAGACTTAACCAATTTATTTAGAGATTTCATTTCTAAACAAATTAGGCTCCTACTACTTGGATTCCTACACTTCCTTGGCAGAGATGCAAAAATCTCCATGATCAATTAATTTCTAGTAGGTGGTACAGTCCCACCAACTGGCTCACCACCTCACTTAACAGTTATTGATGATGGATCAATCGATAAGTGGGCAACTTTTGTCTAATGATTCTTTAATCGTAGTACACCCAAACCTGATCTCTAATTCATGAAGCTCACCATGCTCAGAATATTGCTCCACTTCTTAGTTAAGTCAAATCTACCATTTGCATAAATTGGATTCCTGATTGGGTCACTCATCTTATCCAAAATATTGAGCCCAACCCATCCTCCAACCCATAGCATCCAATGCTTAATAGACATGGTTGCAACTTTTCGGTGCAACTGAACCACTATATCCAGCCGAGAATAATCAACCCCGAGAAGGGCCCACACATCTACAATGGTGGAAGACCTATGCCTTAATATTTTCTTAGAAAGATTTAATTTAGATCTCTTTAAACATGACTTGACTTAGTCATAATAATTATGACTAACCTAGTGGCATGGATTAGCTCGAATTGTTAGCCACCTCAAATCAAAATTGGATCGACATAAATGGCCAGGTAATTGAGACCGATGGAAGGGATATGCCTTTAACTCAATAAGAACATGTTCAGATCGAGTAGTTTCCAATTAAAAATCAATCGATCGTATCTACCAAACTTATCATAGACACCAAATTATCGAATCAGAATCAATCGGATTAGCCTACAATCCAGGCTCGAATCGTGGAGCCAAATTAAGTCTTGACTTGGCCAACCATATTTGAATGTGATTCATCTTGACCCATACTTAATCGTATTGTGCTGGTCAGTTTTAAGTACTCTTGATCCTACCTAACCAACTCTTGATTCAGTTTGATCAACTATTAGACCTAATTAAGCTATCCAAGCCTGAACCCAATTTATGAAGGTATCTTAGATCTGAAAGTTTATAATTTTTAGATCTAATTGATTTCATAATCTTAATTATTAATAAAGTTTGGGTTCATAAACAAGAACATGTATTAAAATCCTAGAGTTTCAGGATCTAGGATTTTGCAAAAAAAAATTTAATTTTTGATTAAGGATGAACGTGCAGTATCCCTACATGCCATAAGAACATCCCATCTGTTGCTCCAATAATTGATTTTGATGATTACAAAATATTTGAGAAGATTACTAATGATTTTGACTTGGAAAAAGATTTATTATATTTTAGGAGCAAAATCATAATTTTATTAGGTTTTGATTTGAAATCCTCAAGAGCAAGAATAAAAGAATTATAATCTATTGGAGGTAATTTCATATTTTTTGGATCTATATTTTGAGAGAAAATTAATTTTAAGAAAAAGATCAACCCTTAGATTGACTTCTGTCAAAAGGGGCTAAATGGCACGTATTTCTTTGGCTGGCACACCAAAGGGGTCGACCCCTAGGTCATCTCTTGTGCCAGGGGTCGACCTCTGCTATTCCAAAGGCCAATTTTATAAAACACGAGATTTTTTGGCTTTCTATCATAGAGGTTGACCCCCAGGTCGACCCCTATGTAAGGGATGATCTAGGGGTTAATCCCTATGATGAAAAAACTCTACAATGACTTTTTTGATCCATTTTAGCCATATTTAATGTGCATTTAAAGTCCTCCAATGGCTCTAATCCTGTTCAGATTTCTCTCTAACACTTATTGAAGATATAAAGACTCAAAAAGGAGGAAAGAAATCAAGAGATTCAAGCATTCATTTCAGTCCTAAGCAAAAAGTCCTCTTCAAGCAAAGAAGCTTTCGTTTCAAGCTCACCAATCCCTTAAAAGCTCATTCAAGTCTTCAACAACTTTGAGAAATATCAGAAAAGCTTTTTTCTTAATTATGTAAAGAGTTTTTAATATTTTATTTGCTCATTAAAGGGGCTAACTTTGTATTTCATTGTCATTAACTCTTTTACTCAGTTTTTATATTGTTTTAAGTTTTGGGGGTTCCAAAACTTGGGAAGGTCTCTCTGAACCTTGAATCGAAGTGTGTAGGATTGGCTTATACCTTGAAAATAAGCATGCTAACTTAGAATAGTTAGGGTTGGAGGTTTTCAATGGTGTATTCAGTTTGAATACGGTTAGTGGATTTAAATTCTCAAGTTGGAGCTTGGAGAGTAGATGTAGATGCAAGATTGGCACCGAACCACTATAAATCTTACTTGTTTATAGTATGCTTGCTGCCTCTCCATCTTTATTTCTTTTAAATACTTGCTTTCCTATTATTTATCTTTTCATCTTATTTAAATCATCCACTACGTACAACTTGCATAACATTACATAATCTTTGTGGTTCTAAATTAGCATTAAATTTTAAAAATTTAATTCAGCCGCCCTCTTGGGTTTCATATCTGGGCAATAAGTGATATCAAAGCTAGTTCTCTGTTATTAGTTATTGATTTAACTATCAAGAGCCAAAGATATTAGCAATCCAAAATAAAATCTTTTTCTTAATGATGGACATTTTATAGATAGACCCCCATTGTTTGATAGCTCAAATTATACTTATTAAAAATCTAGGATAAAAATATTCATTCAAGCACATGACTATAATTTATGAAAAATTATAATCAATAGCCTACACACACCCAATGCATCAATTCATGAGAAAGAAATGATTCAAATGAATGCTAAAGCAATGAATTTACTTTATTATTCGTTAGACATAAATATTTTTAATATAATTTTTTTATGTAATTCAGTAAATCAAATATGGAAGAAATTAGAAATTACTTTTAAGAAAGCAAATCAAAGAGAAACATCAAACTCCTAAGAAGAAATAAAACTCACCTCAACTCATGCCTCATGGTGCATAAGGATGAAAGGAAGAAGGAAAAAAAGAAATAAAATAAAAAAATATTAATTAAGCGGGAGCAAAGCAAAGAAGAGAAGAATGAGAAAAAGGAAGAATGTATAAAAAGTTGTTGCCTCATGGCTTAAAATGATGAGATATATCATGAACACTCCTTTGAATTTACTTTTAATGAATTATATGAAGCCTTTAATGAGTTAATGGATGAACATAAAAAAAAAAAGGCTATAGAATAAAGAATTTAAAAAATCTAATCTATCTTTAGTTGAAGAGAAAAATAAAATTTTGAGTGAAAAAAAAGATCTATTAAAAAATATAAAAACATGGCCAAAGAAAAAAAGATTTCTCGAAATAAATTAATTCTTCAACTAAAGAAAAGGAAGAATTGATTAAATCTAAAAATTTGTTAGTTGAAGAAAATGCTGAGCTTAAGAAGAAAAATAATATTTTAAAATTAGTTCTAAAAAAAATTAGATAATTTCAAATGAAAAATTGGTTTTAACTCAAGAAAATCTTAACCTAAGAATTGAAATTGCTAAGTTAAAACTTATGGTAGAAAAGTTCACTCTTAGCTTAAATAAACTTCAAATGATACTTGAAAATCAAAAGACCTTTTATGATAAAGCTGGCCTAGGCTATAATCCTCTTAAGAAATAATTTTTTTTGAAAAACATCTTTATGAACTCGTCAAGCAACAAGTTTTCAAATATTACTTGCATTAAATGTGAAAAAGTCGGATATAAATCCTATACATTCTTTTCTAGTAAATCTGAAAATTAAAATGTAAAGAAGATTTGGATTCCAAAAGGAACCATGAGCTCTAACCTTCATGGATCTAAGATGACTTGGATAGCAAAAACTAAAAAATGATTTTGCAAGTACACCAAGGATCCAATGGAATAAAATAAGAAAATACTTGTAGTTAGATGCCTTGGGAATGGACGTGGATGGATGATGGTACTGATAAAATCTAAACTTTTCTCACATCATACCATCAATGTTTGTTTGATTAATTCTATTAATTTTAATGATCTATCATTATGATTTCATATTATGATTACTTGCTTGAAATTCTTTTCATATGTTAATAAGATTAGTATGATTGACTGATTTTGATGATTTGAATACTTTGATTTCAAAAAATCAATGTGCTTTCCTCTAAGAATCATGTTATGTTATGAATTAAAATTATCATAAAATTCAATATGGTAAAATTGTTGAAAAATGTGTTCCAAAGTCAATCATCAATCTGTTGACGGTTGAGCTACTTTACATTTGTAATTGATTCATTAATAAATAAAATATATTTTTAGCATTTTTTATCATAAGTATTCATCTTCTAATGAACTCCATTGTTGTGATGTTCTTAGAGAGGATTTATCGATTAGTCCTTAAATTTGTTCATGACCAAATGATAGGCTATTAATTAGGATGACAGCATCTATCGAGCATTGGTCATTGTGTGCCACATAGGTGGTTGTCCTCTTAACTAAGGAGTGTGTAGACACTGGTATGGCATACAGGTGAGATGTATGGGTGTATCATCATTGAACATGATCAACTCCAAAGCATTCTGCTATCGAGAATGTCTTTGACGGGATATAGGTATAAGTGTCCCTTAGACCTGAGATCATCTTAGTGATTTGCAAGCAACTCACTGTGCTTTGGTATCAGACTAACTAAAATTTTAATTCAGTAACAAAAGACTTCTGGGCACAGTCAAGTACTTACAAAGTTAGAGTGTGATCAAGATGGGATTAACCACTCCAAGAGTTAGAGAAGAATGTAGCATTATATTTCAATAAAGCAAAACCTTAGCCAGGATAATCCATCAGATGGATTTGATATTTTGAAATATAATGTGGACAACCTGATCAAAGTTGATAGTTGAACTCTGAGGTATCCTACGAGCATTTTGGTCAAGGAGATGAATTATATGAAAACTATATATGCAAGGGTTCTAAGGATGTTGTTCTATACATTTGACCTATTCGACCGTCGGTTACCATTACTAGATGGTCACTTCGATTGGTACAAAAATCTATTCCTATGCTACCGACATATGTTCGGACCTATGAGATCACATATATTAGAGCTCATGATCTGATTGGATGGTTGATCAACGATTAAGAATTGTTCTAGGGTTAAACAATCAATACGATTTGTATTTAACCTAGTACAAGTGTTGCAGAAGGATTAATTAGCAATTAAATTATTAATTGACTTAATTTGATTAAGCTAGAGGACTGAGATTAAGTCTAATTAAACATAATTTAATTAAATTTAGTTTGGACTTGATTGGATCAAGTTCAATTGGTTTATTGGATAAGCCAAGTGCAAGGAAGAACCAGTCCTAGTCTAACTAGGACTCAGGTCAACCCAATTTTCTAATTTAATTAAAAAATTAAATTAAAATTAAATATAATTTAATTTAATTTAATTAATTTTTTAAATAGATTAGGGTCTTATTTAATTAGGTTGGTTTACTCTTATTTTTATTTGGTTAAAAGATCTTGTTTGACCAGATCAAAATAGGAGTCCTAGTATGACTAGGACTCCTATCCTTGCACCACCTAATTCATCATGCCCCACCCCTTCTTTCTTCTCTTTTACGTGAAAAATCTCCACACCCCAAGCAATCCCACACCTCCCTTCTCTTTTCCTTTTCCTCATATGGAAATTTGTTTGATGACCAAGTCAAAAGGGGAGGTTGGTTTTGCTTTAGGATTTTATGAGATAGAATCCTAGTCAACCAAAAGACTTCCTTCCTTTCATGCCACCACCTCCCTATTTTCTCTCTCTCTCTCTCTCTCTCATGGCATTCTTTGGCATTTGTTATGCCCTCCCTTGCTAGTCCATGGCAGAAAAGTAAGGTGGGGGCCCCAACAACCTACCATTTGGTGACTTTTTTGTCTAGGTTTTTTATCAATCTTGGACTCTACATATCTTTTTATTTAAAAAGAATTTTTTGCTAAAATTTTTATAGATTATAGAAATTTGAGAGGTCTCTTGGATGTAGAAAAATCAAAAAAAAAATCATCTAGGTCTTGGAAATATTAAAGACATGAATTAGGGTATCTAGGTGAGAGAACAAAGAAGAAGAAGAGGGTCTTCTTCTAGGGTTTTTGTTCTAAATCTCTTCCTTCTTTTTGTGAGCTTTTGAGAGGTGTCTCAACATCACAAATCCTCTTCCTTTCCTTTTGGTATTTTGGAGAGTCCATATTTTGAAGAAGAAAGCATCGGATCGATCGTCGAAGAGAGATCAGCATAGTGCTAGCATACTGTGCTGATTTTCTGTATCAGAATCTCTGATCATGTTCGTAGGATCGTGTGGAGGACTCTTAGAGGTTGAATGTGTGTGTAGCTTGTGACTTCATCTTCAAGTCTAGATCAGCAAGTTAGAACATCTAACTTGCTCAGGTAATAGATCTGATCTGTTAACTTCATACCTATATGTGATGTAGTGTAGATCTAGATTGATTTGATCAACCTTTTTCTTTCTTATTTGATTTTAATTTTTGATTTAAATATCATGCAATAATTATATAATAAAATTTTATATTTAGAATATTTTTAAATATTTAAAATTAATTTTAATTAATTCTAGTCTTTCATTGTCTGATCTTGAAAAAGTTTCAAGATCTAACTCTAAAATCCTAGATCTAGTTCCTTGAATTGATATCAAAGCTAGGTTAATTATTATATGATTATTAATGTATGCTTGGATTATTTTTGGATTAGATCTAATTAATAATCTAATATTTAAATCTAAAACTAAAATTTTAGATCTCACGAACTGCCATAAGGTTGTCCTACTATAAGGTTTACCCCTTACAGTGAAAAGGTTGTCCTAAGTTTGTGATGATTTGGCACTAATCATAAATTCATTAGATTTGATCTAAGTTGACTTATGATTGATTGATGTTGAAATTGTTTCAATTACATTTGTTTAGATTATATCTAAAGTAGTTTTATGCTCTTCTTACTTGCATATTGATTATGAATCAAACATGCAACTTGGTTAGTAGAACCATGTTGTAAAAATATTTTACAAACATGAAAATCATTTTCAAAAAGTCGAACCCCAACCCTCAGCCTAAAACTTAATCAAGAATTAAGAAGTTGTTTGATTAGGATCTAGGATTGTGAATTGAAAATCCTAAGACATGAATCATAATACATTGGGTTAAATGGGCTAGTGGAGATTAGATCCATTAATTGGGTTAGACTTAGGGTTAGATTAAAGAATAGACTTAATTAGAGAATTTACTAAATCTAGTGAATTATTATCTTAGATTAGATCAAGAATTCTCTAGATCAATTGCTATTGTTGTAGTTGGTCAAGTCCATGTCTTTAACGAGACCCAAGATGGACTTGATTCTTGGCTTTGCATTCTAGCATGAACTGTTACGATGATCAGATTAAGACTAATTAAATCAGTTGGTGTCTAAGGTAAACCAGACTAGTGCTTTTTAATTGGTAGCCTGCTGGCTATTTCTGATGGTGTCTAAGGCAAGCCTAGTAGACCCTTCCACTGATCGAACTTACCTGGCCTCTTGGTAAGAATATATTTTGATCGGATTGCTTGACTATTCGAGCTAACCCATGTCAGCTAGGTAAATTAGTATGACTGATTTAGGTTCTCCTAAACCAAACTGTTAATGATCTCAATCTGACTTGGTGAAGCCAATGGAAGGATCATGACAAGCTGGTTAATCTAACCCACTAATTAAACTCTTTAAAATTATTAGGTCCCTAAAATAAAATAGTTATATGATAACTAGATCATAGCCTCCCATTAAAGTGGATGATAATGGGTCCATCAGTTGGATAATCATTGGATGCCCAAAGGCCTGATGCTTATCGGTTGATGGAATTATCATTCATTATATAATCTCTTGGATACATCATTCTAAATGGTGTTCAAGTGGGCCAATCAAAGTTAGGCCTAATCATTCATTGGTTGGATGGGCCAAGTATGGTCATGTTAATGGTTGGACCTAACTAGACCCTTTTCTAAGAAGGCCAAAGCCAACTAATCAGGATCTGGGATAAAATTTAATCACTAAAAATTATTTGAAAAAATAATTGGTTATGAACCTACGCTAAGATGTACATGGGTGAGCCAACCAAAGTTGGATTTGTGTACAGTTTATATGGATTCTAGTATCCACTAAGAAATTAGGATAATTCCTCGGATTGAAGGTAGAGACTATCATTTTGAATAAATAGTGGAAGAACATTTTGATTAAAGTCTAAATCTTTAGGTTTAATAAATCAATTACTAATTAGGTTATATTTTTTTTTATAAATATGGCCACTTTCTTATCACTTCGATCATTGTTGGATAATGATAAGTTGGTGGGATCCAACTTCGATAGCTGGTACTGAAAGTTGAAGATAGTCCTGAAGCATGAAGGGATCCTATATGTGCTGACGAATCCTGCACCTAAGGAGCTAGTTGCCAATGCATGTGAAACAGTCAGAGATACTTACCAGATGTGGCTTAGTGATCGGACCACGATGCGCTGCATCATGCTGGCTGCTATGAGCGATTAGTTCAATCATAGATTTGAGATGGCTCAGCCAAAGGACATGCTTCAAGTGTTGGAGGATTCTTTTGGTACATCTGATGATGTGGAGAGGCACAAAACTAGTTGTGCCATCTTCAATGCCAGAATGCGGGATGGTGCCTCTGTCATTGATCACGTATTGTACATGATCGAGCTGATAGAGCGCTTGAGCAAGCTTGACTTTTTCTTGCACAAACAACTTAAGAAAGATGCAATACCGAACTCACTGCCCAAGTCTTATCTTCCATTTGTTACACATTATAGAATGTCAAAGCTTGAAGTGGACTACCATGGGTTACTGGGGTTGCTTCAGAACTTTGAGAAGGATCACCAACTCCATAAGGAGTCAGTGAACTTAGTGGGAGGTTCATCTTCTTATTCTCGACTCTTTGGAAAAGAAAAGAAGAACAAGAAGAAGAAAGCGAAGAAGGTGCATATTCAGGCTAGGACATCTTTACAGGCTCAGACCCTAAAGACCAAGCCCGATAAGAGTCAAGTCGAATGCTTCTTCTATAAGAAGTGGAGGCACTGGAAGAGAAACTATCCTCAGTACATTGCCTCTCTGGATCTGAATAGGCAGAGAAAGAAGTAAGCTATTGCTGGGCAAGGTATTTATATGATAACTCCTTGCAATTTCTCTATGTATGATATTACTGACTGGGTATTAGATACCAAAAGCCTTTATCATATTTGCAATTCATTGCAGGGGTTGCAGATCAGTAGAAGATTCAAGCAAGGTGAAAGATTCCTGAACGTTGGAGATGGAAGACTAGTTCTAGTTCTTGCTTTAGAAATTTTAAAACTTGTATTTGAATTCATACCATTGTTCTTACTGATTGTCATTTTTGTCCTAATTTTTTTTAAAAATCATTTCTGTATGCCTTTGACTATGAACAATTATGAAATTTTAATAAAAAAACAAGTTTATAATATCATTGTGAATGGTGTTACTCTTTCTATGGACAGTTGAATAATGGTGTATATATGTTATCACAATCTGTTAATGTAGTCTATTCAACTAGTAAACATCTTAGATTAGATAATCTGATAGATATCTATTTTTGGCACTATAAACTAGGTCATATAAACAGGAATAGGATAAGCAGGTTGGCTTAAGAGGGTATCCTCAAACATAGTGATTGTGAATCACTTTCAATCTATGAATCCTATCTTCTTAGTAAAATAACTAAGTCACCTTTTACTGAAAAAGATGAGAGTGCCACCGAACTCTTAGGACTAGTACATACTGATGTATGTGGACCAATGAGTACTAGTGCCAAAGATGGATATGTCTACTTCATCACTTTTATAGATGATCTATCCAAATTTGGATATATCTATCTAATAAAACATAAGTCATATTCGTTTGAAATGTTCAAACAATTCTGAAGTGAAGTAAAAAAATAAACTAAAAAAAGTGTTAAAATTCTTCGATCTGACCGAGGAGGAAAATACCTTTTTGATGAGTTTCTCACATATCTAAAAGAAAATGAGATTCTCTCTCAATGGACTCCTCCAAGAACACCATAGCATAATGGTGTATCTGAAAGAAGGAATCAAACTCTGTTAGACATGATCCGATCCATGATGGATTTTGTCAGCTTGCTGATATCCCTCTAGGGATATGCACTCGAATTGGTTTGCTATCTTTTAAATAGGGTTCCAAGTAAATCTATGGTTAAAACTCTATATGAGATATGGATAGGACGTAAGCCAACACTTTCATACCTCACGATCAGGGGGTGCCCGGCTTATGTCAAATGCTTAATTATAGATAAACGTGGACCTAGGTCTGACAAGTGCGAATTTATAGGATACCCAAAAGAGATCAAAGGATACTATTTCTATCATGCTGATGAACAAAAGGTGTTCATCAACCTTAGGGCAACCTTTTTAGAAAAGAAGTTTCTTAGTGAAGGAATTGTTGCCTCTAAGGTTGAACTTGATGAAGTTCAATAGGTAGAAAGTCCGACACAAAATGCTAAACCTAAGTTAGATTTGATCGGATCAGATCCAAAGTCTAGTGAACCCGCACCATTAAGGTGATCCAGTAGAGTACCGCACCATCCAGATAGATACTATGGGTTCTTGGTCCAGGATGGTGATCCTATTGAACTCGATGAGAACGATGAGAACTCGATCACCTATATGGATGTAATGCAGAGATTTGATTTTGAGAAATGGCTTGAGGCCATGAAATTCAAAATGGAGTCCATGATGGTCAATGATGTGTGGACATTAGTTGACCCACTTAAAGGGATTAAACCCATTGGGTGTAAATGGATCTTCAAAAGGAAGAGGAGCACAAACGAAAAGGTGGAGACCTATAAAGCCCATCTGGTTGCTAAGGGATATTATCAACGTTATGGTATTGACTATGATGAGACATTCTCCAATGTGGCAATGCTTAAATCTATTCGGATAATACTTACGTTAGTTGCCCATCTGGATTATGAGATTTGGTAGATGGATGTGAAGACAGCTTTCCTAAATGGAGAGCTGACTGAAGAGGTGTATATGATATAACCTGAGGGTTTCACATCCACAGATGAGTCCAATATGTGCAAGCTTTAGAGATCCATTAATGGATTGAAGCAAGCATCTTGGAGTTGGAACATGTATTTTGATAAGGTGATCAAAACGTATGGCTTCATTAAGAACAGAGAAGAGTCCTGCATTTATAAATGGGCAAATAGTCCGACAGTGGTATTTCTTATTTTGTTCATAGATGACATTCTCTTAATCGAGAATGACATCCCCGCACTATAGGAAATAAAAGTCTGATTGTCATCATAGTTCTCAATGAAAGACTTGGGTGAAGCATCCTACATCCTAGGGATGAAGATCTATAGGGATAGATCTAAAAGGATGCTTGGTATATCGCAGTCCACGTGCATAGAAATTGTGTTGAAGATGTTCAACATGGAGAATTCCAAAAAGGGCTATTTTTCAATAGGCCAAGGAATTTTTCTTTCTAAGAAAGATTGTCCAACAACTCCTAAAGAGTGAAAGCGTATGAGTAGAATCCCATATGCTTCGATAGTGGGGTCTACCATATATGTAATGATATGTACAAGACTAGACGTGGCATACTCACTAGGAGTAGTGAGTAGGTACTAGTCTGATCCTGGAGAAAATCACTGAAAGGTGGTTAAAATCATCCTCAAGTATTTGAGAAAAACTAAGGACCAATGGTTGGTTTATGGTGAGTTAGATCTAAAACTTATGGGATTTATAGACTCTAGTTTTCAGTCTGACTATGATGACTATAAAAGTATGTCGGGGTATATCTTTACTCTAAATGGTGGTGCCATTTGCTGAAAAAGTTTCAAGCAGCATATAGTGGCAGACTCTATTTGTGAAGCAGAGTATATGACAGCATCAAATGCAGTAAAAAAAACTGTGGTTGAGGAAGTTCATCACCGAGCTTAGAGTAGCACCCTCCATTGATAGTCCAGTCCTACTCTATTGAGATAACACTAGTGCCATAGCTCAAGCTAAGGAACCGAAGGCATACTAGTGGATAAAGCATATTTTGCGCCACTTCCATCTAGTTCGTGAGATTGTGGATCGTAGTGACGTAGACCGTCAGAAGATAGATGGAAGGGAGAACTTAGCCGACTCCTTCACTAAAGCCCTAGCAATAAAGGAGTTTGACAACCATAAGTCGAAGATGGATATTAGATACTGTACCGAGTGGCTTTAGGATAAGTGAAAGTTGGTGAAAAATATGTCCCAAAGCCAATCATCAGCCTATTGATGGTTGAGCTACTTTATACTTATAATTGATTCATTAATAAATAAAATATATTTTTAGTATTTTTCATCATAAGTATTCATCTTCTAATGAACTCCATTGTTGTGATGAAGTTCTTAGGACTATTTATATTTGATAAAGAGAGAATTTATTGATTAGTCCTTAAATTTGTTCACAATCAAATGATAGGCTGTTAATTAAGACGATAATGTCTATCGAGCATAGGTCGCTGTATACCATATAGGTTGGTTGTCCTCTTAACCAAGGAGTGTGTAGATACTGGTATGACATATAGGTGAGATGTATGGGTACATCGTTATTGAACATGACCAACTTCAAAGCATTCTACTATCGAGAATGTCTCTAATGGGATATAGGTATAAATGTCCCTTAGATCTGAGATCATCTCAGTGACTTGCAAGCAACTCACTATGCTTTGGTACCGAACTAATTGAATTTTTAATTCAGTAATGGAAAGCTTTTGGGCACAGTCAAGTACTTGCGAAGTCAGAGTGTGATCAAGATGGGATTGACCACTCTAAGAGTTGGAGAACAATGTATCACTATATTTCAATATAGCAAAACCTTGGCTAGGATAATCCATTAGATGGATTTGATATTTTGAAATACAATGTGGACAACCTAATCAGAGTTGACAGTTGAACTTAAGGTGTCCTACAAGCATCTTGGTCAAGGGGATGAATTATATGGAAACTATATCCGCATGGGTTCTAAGGATGTTGTTCTATACATTCAACCTATCCGACCGTCGGATACCATTGCTAGATGGTCACTTCGATTGGTATAGGAATCTATTTCTATGCTACTGACTTAGGTTCAAACCTATGAGGTCACACACATTAGAGCTCATGATCTAATTAGATGGTTGACCAATGATTAAGAATCATTCTAGGGTTAAGCAATCAATACGATTGGTGTTTAACCTAGTGCAAGTATTGCAGGAGGATCGATTAGTAATTAAATTACTAATTGACTTAATTTGATTAAGCCAGAGGGTTAAGATTAAGTCTAATTAAATATTATTTAATTAGATTTAATTTGGACTTGATCGGATCAAGTTCAATTAGTTTATTGGATAAGCCAAGTGTAAGAAAGAACTAGTCCTTGTCTAACTAGGACTCGGATCAACCCAATTTTTTAATTTGATTAAAAAATTAAATTAGAATTAAATTAAATTTAATCTAATTTAATTAAATCCTTAAATGGGTTAGGGCCTTATTTCATTGGGTTGGTTTACTGTTGTTTTTATTTGGTTAAAAGATCTTGTTTGACCAGGTCAAAATAGGAGTCCTAGTGTGACTAGGACTCCCTATCCTTGCGCCACCCCCACCCCTTCTTTCTTCTCTTTTACATGAAAAATCTCCACACCCCAAGCAATCTCATGCCTCGCTTCTCTCTTCCTTTTTCTCATATGAAAATTTATTTGATGACCAAGTCAAAAGGGGAGGTTGGTTTTGCTTTAGGATTCTGTGAGATAGAATACTAGTCAACCAAAAGACTTCCTTCCTTTCATGTTGCCACCTCCTTATTTTCTCTCTCTCTCTCTCTCTCTCTCTCATGGCATTCTTTGGCATTTGTTGTGCTCTCCCTTGCTGGTCCATGGTAGAAAAGTAAGGTGGGGGTGCCCAAGAGTTGGGCACCCCAATAACCCGCCATTTGGTGACTTTCCTATTTAGGTTTTTGATCAATGTTGGACTCTACATATCTCTTTATTTAAAAAAAAAAAAATTTCTAAAATTTTTATGAATTTTAGACATTTGAGAGGTCTCTTTGGTGTAGAAAAATCAAAAAAAAATTCATCTAGGTCAGGAAAATATTCAAGACATGAATTAGGGTGTCTAGGTGAGAGAATAAAGAAGAATAAGAGGGTCTTCTTCTAGGATTTTTGTTCTAAATCTCTTCCTTCTTTTTGTGAGCTTTTGAAAGATGTCTCAGCATCACAAATCCTCTTCCTTTCCTTCTAATATTTTGGAGAGTCCAACTTTTAAAAAAAGAAGCATCGGATCGACCGTCGAAGAGAGATCAGCACAGTGCTAGCATACTATGCTAATTTCATGCATCAGGATCTCTGATCGTGTTCGTGGGCTCGTGTGGATGACTCTTAGAGGCCGGATGCATGTGCAGCTCATGACTTCATCATCAAGCCTGCATCAGTAAGTTAGAATATCTAACTTGCTTAGGTAATAGATCTGATCTATGAACTTCGTACCTGCATTTGATGTTGTGTAGATTTAGGTTGATTTGATCAACCTTTTTCTTTCTTGTTTGATTTTAATTTTTGATTTAAATGCCATGCAATAATCATATAATAATATTTTAGATCTAAGATATTTTTAGATATTTAAAATTAAATTTAATTAATTCTAGTCTTTCACTGTTTGATCTTGAAAAAGTTTCAAGATCTAACTCTGAAACCCTAGATCTGGTTCCTTCAATAATAGCTTTTCCATATCAATTTTATAATTAATAAACTTAAATTAAAAGATACTTAATTAGATGTGAATATTTTTGAATTACTGAACATACATGTAAAATTGATTTTTGGCATTCTCCCATAAGATACTTAAATATTAAAATTTTTCAAAACTTTGCATGATCTAAGTACTTGAAGATAAAATATCTATTCATAAAACTCAAGTACTTGATGTGTTGAATTACATTTCATTTTATCTTGTTCCTAAGGATATGGAATTTTATAGTTCAACCAAAACTCATAGAGCCTATATCTAGACTTTCTTTTACATGAGTCCCTTGACTTGATAATCTTGCCCCCATAATTGATTAATTCTTGATCCCCCAATTTGACTTAAATATCTTTCTTGATCATCGATTTAATTGCCTATTGATTCTTATTCAACTTGATTAAATTTTTTTGAATCAAAAACTACTTGAACTATTTTTCACTTTGAGGAGCCAACTCCTAGTTTTATTAGACTCTTGATTTAGCAGAAGTTGACCTTTTTTTGGAATTAGTTCTCCTATTTGAAAATATCCTAAGGCTCCATCATTCCATTGTCAATTTTTTCAAGCTATAATTTCTTTCAAACCCCTCTCCTACTAAAATTGAACTTTTCCTCTCTATTTTTATTCCAATCTTATAGTTTTTGTTCTTCAATGGCACCCCAAAAGTATTTTGCTCAAAGAAAGAGAAAGTCTAGTTTTCAAAATAAAAGGTCTGTAGATTGAGATAAATGTTGATAGTATTGGACACACACTACACATATACAGACTAGTAGAAGCACCTTGGATTATCTCAAGTAGCTACATATTTAAGTTTTGTATTTGATTGAAATGATGATTGAGGGTATTGAGGATATCAGCTCTCATGCTATAGCAGATGATGATGATGAGACTCTTACAACAGAGCCTACTATAGTAAATATTAGGACAAGAAGCCAGCAAAGCAGCATGAATAAATAGAGACAGCTTCACTTTCATAGACCAACCATCCAGATACTAGCTCATGATTATCTAATAAACTGGATGAGGATGCATTTATTGAGAGACTCTCCATCAAGATCGTAGCATCAATCTATGTAGAGCTTTAAAGGTACATATCAGAGGCACACTAGACGAGATGAGATTAGATGGAGACATTATCATTGATCAAAGATGAGTTAGGAAGATTGATTCGGGCACTCACTATAGTAAGGAAGGTGTTCACTACTGGACCCAGTCGTTTGGAGATATTAGACTACATTCTCCTTCTACTTAGCCTAGACTTATATCTTAGGATTATCCTAACATACACTTACTTAAGATACTAGGATTCCTTTCCATAGCTTTAGTGATCCTTTCAATCTATTTTTGGCATCTATATAGGATATAGCTCTCATATATTTTGCATGCTTTCATGATTTTATCTTTATAATTATCATTAGCTAATCAATGAAAATTTAATCTTTTATGAAAATTCAATGTGTTTGATATTATTTGTTTGACTCAATATGCATTTTGCTTGCAAAACAAAGGAAGAAAAATGATTACTTATTTAAATTAATTAAATATACCTAATTTAAAAGAAATAGGAAGAGAATTAAGAAAAATTAATTTTTTGACACTAGGAGAGAGTTAAAAAAATCAAATTTTCTAGCATTTGTTATGAGAAATAGGAAAAAAATAATTTTAAATTGAATAAAAGAAAACATTATTAAAATATTAAAAGTAAAATTATTTTGATCAATTTATGCACTCGTGTTATTCTAGTTATTTGATTTGCTTTAGAGAAATTATTTTTATTTTATTTTTTATTCAATCATACTTTGCATGGTTTGATCTTATCATGATTTTTAATAATTAATTATTATCAAACTAAATCTTGAAAAATATTTTACTTTAAATAAAAATTTTAGATAAATAATTTTTGAATCTCATGAAAAATCATTAATAGGCATTTATTTATTTCTTGACTTGTTGGTTCACTTATACTTCAGCTTTCATGTGATTTTTTTTATTCATATTTTACATTAATATCAAAGAATTCATCCTTAAGTAAAGTTCCATAATTGGTATCAAATAGATTTTTTCTATCTTGCACTTCATTACTTTCTTTTGGCAAAAAAAAAAAGAATACTTTATCTCGAATCTGATTTTGCATAGCTTATATGATATTTTTTGAGACAAATTCAAGAAATTTTATATATTTTTTTAACTAAATTAAGTGATATTTCTTAAGAAAAGAAAGATCTAAATTTAAATAGTAAATCTCTTTATGATTTATTTGTATAATCTATTGGTATCATAGTTTATATCAAATAGTATATTTTTATTTTGAATTTTATTATATTATCTTTTTAAAAAAGAATAGTTGCTTTGTCTCAAATATGAATTTTTCTGGCTATATTCTTGCTATTATAATGTTTGAGATAAATTCTTATGATACATTTTTGAATAATTTACTTCAATATCAAAGAGAAAGAAAAAAAATAATGCTTTATCTTAAATCTAAGTTTGCACAGCCATATTTTAATATGATAATATTTGAGATAAATTGTAAATATTTGATATCTTTTCTAAACTCAATGTGTAATATTTCTTGAGAAAAAATGTTTTTTTAAAAAAATAATTATTAAAAAATTAAATAAATCTCTTTGTGATAATATATCTAAATTTTTTATTTGAAAGAATCTATTTATCTTAGATTTTTAAAGCTTAAAGCTATTTCTTAGCTAAATTTGAAAAGCATTTCTTTTTGAATCTATAGTTTTAAAATATATATATATAGTATTAAAATTATACTTTCTAAATGAGGAAGAAATATTTCTTAAACTAAATCTTATTCTATTTTTGGTTGAGTTGTGCCAATAATAATAATAATAATAATAATAATAATAATAATAATAATAATAATAATAATAATAATAATAATTTTTTAAACTTGAAAAGAAATCACTTATATTGCTTGATTTGTTCATCTTTGATTTAAGCATTTATATATTTTTTGACTTGTTGATTCATACTTTGATTAATTTGATTATGTCATCATTTTTTATTGATCAATGAATATTTTAAAAATACTTTACATTAATTGATCATTTTGATGTTGTCATGGTTGAAGACATTCTATTGTAATCATTCCATTTTAAAATCAATGAAAGTAAAATTTTCATTAAAAAAAATTTCACTGTATCATGATTTGATTGATGGTTGATTATTTAAAACTCAATATGCTTACTTTAAAATAAGTGTAATAGAGGAAGAAAATACTAAAAAAAATAATTTGATCTTAAAAGACTATTTAACTAAAAATGCCTTTATTTGCAAAAGTAACGGAGAGAATACATTTAAGATAAATTGGTATCAATCAAATTTAAAATCTATGCTTAAAAGTTAAATTAATATTAGTTAAAGATTAAAGTGGTATCAACTAACGGTGCTTCACTTAAAAAGAAAAAGGAAGAATAAATTTAAAAATATCATATGATGAATTTTATGGTATTCACTTTTAAATATATGAGAGACATTTACTGTAAATTAGTATTGAAAATATCGATATTAAAAATAAATTTTTATTCATTTATCTTATAATTCTCTCAAATTTATACTTTTTTTCAATTGATTTCAAACTCTCAATCAAATTATTGCTCCAAGAATTAATTTTGATGATTACAAAATATTTGAGCGAGATACTAATAATTTTAGCTTGAAAAAAGATTTATCATATTTCAAGAATAAAATCATAAATTTTATAAATTTGGAGAAAATATGCTTCAGAAGCCTTAACAATAAGCTTAGAAGATTTCTTATCTATTAGAGGTAGTTTTATAAATTTTGGATGCATAATTTAGAAGAAAATCAGAAAAAAAAAATGATAAGGGATAAAATCATAAATTTTATAAAGTTGGCGAAAATCTATTTCAAAAGCCTCAAAGCAAGAATAGAAGATTTATATCTATTGGAGATAATTTTATATTTTTTGGATATATATTTTGAGAAAAAATCAAGTTTGAAGAAAAGGGTCAACCCCTATCAAAGGGGCTGATTGGCACACCAAAGGGGATGACCCCTAGGTCATCCCCTATGCCCGAGGTCGATCTAGGGTTTGACCTCTACTGTTCCAAAGGTCAGAAATACAAAAATAGGAGTTTTTTGGCTTTCTGTCATAGATCTGTCATAGAGGTCGACCCCCAGGTCGACCCCTGTATAGGGGATGACCTTAGGGTCGACCCCTATGATGGAAAAAGTCCATCATGGCTATTTTTCAGTTCTTTTTAGCTGTATTTAATGCTCCAAAATGGATCTTCAATGGCTATAAATTGGGTCTGTTTTCTCTCCAACCATCATATAGGATATAAAGGCTTTCAAAAGGAAAGAACAATAAAAGAGATTCAAGCATTCATTTTAGCCCTAAGCAAAAAAGTCTGCTTCAAGCAAAGAAGCTTTCATTTCAAGTTCGCCAACCCCTCAAGAGCTCATTCAAGTCCCCAACAATCTTGAGAAAAATTCGAAAAGCTTCTTTCTTTATTGTGTAAAGTTTTCTTAAAGTTCTATTTGCTCATTAAGGGAGCTAAACTCATATTTTATTGTCATTAACTCTTATACTCTATTTTATTATTTTGATTTAAGTTTTGGGATTTCAAAACTTGGGAAGATTGATTCAAATCTTGAATTGGATTATATTGGATTGGTTTGTACCCAAAAAATAAGTATTCTAGCTTGAAATAGCTAGGGTCGGATGTACCGATGTTGTATTCTTGTTGAATATGTTTAGTGGATTTAAATTTTCAAGTAGTACTTGGGGAGTGGATGTAGGTGCAAGATTGGCACCGAACCACTATAAATCTTATTTGTTTGTAGTGTACTTGCTCTCTCTTCATCTTTATGTTGTTAAATACTTACTCTCTTACTATTTATCTTTTCACCTTACTTAAATTATCCACCACATACAACTTGCATATCATCACATAAACTTGGTAACTTTAAATTAGTTTTAAAATTTTAAAAATCTAATTCATCGCCCCTCTTAGATTGCATAACTGAGCAACAAGTGGATCAGAGCAAGTGCTCTATTATTAATTATTGATTTAACTGTCAAGAGCAAAAGATCTTAGCAACCAAAAATGAAATCTGTTTTTAATGATGGACATTTTATAGATAGACCCTCATTGTTTGATAGCTCAAATTATACTTATTGAAAATCTAGGATAAAAGTATTCATTCAAGCACATGATTTTAATTTATAGAAAATTATAATCAATTGCCTACACACATCTAATGCATCAATTTATGATAAACAAATGATTCAAATGAATGCTAAAGCAATGAATTTACTTTATTGTTCATTAGACATAAATATTTTTAATATAATTTCTTCATGTAATTCAGTAAATCAAATATGGAAGAAATTAGAAACTACTTTTGAGAGAGCAAAAATAAAAAATATCAAGCTTCCAAGAAGAAAAGAAAACTCACCTCAACTCATGCCTCATGGTGCATGAGGATGAAAAGAAGAAGAAAAAAAAACAAAGAAAAAGGAAAGCATGGATTAAGGGGGAGCAAAGCAAAGAAGAGAAGAATGAGAAAGAGAAGGAATGTGTAGAAAGTTGTTGCCTCATGGCTCAAAATGATGAGATATATCATGAACACTCCTTTGAATTTACTTTTAATGAATTATATGAATTCTTCAATGAGTTGATGGATGAATACAAAAAGATAAGGCTATAGAATCAAGAACTTAAAAAATCTAATCTATCTTTAGTTGAAGAGAAAAATCAAATTTTGAGTGAAAAAAAGATCTATTAAAAAATATAAAAAACATGGTCAAAGAAAAGAAAGATTTCTTGAAACAAATTAATTCTTCAACTAAAGAAAAAAGGAATTGATTAAATCTGAAAATTTGTTAGTTGAAGAAAATGCTGAACTTAAGAAGGAAAATGATATTTTAAAATCCTTCCTAAAAGAAAATGAGATAATTTCAAATGAGAAATTGATTTTAACTCAAAAAAATCTGAACCTAAGAATTGAAATTATTAAGTTAAAACTATGGCAGAAAAGTTCACTCTAGCTCAAATAAACTTTAAATAATACTTGAAAATCAAAAGGCCATTTATGATAAAGCTGGCCTAGGCTATAATCCTCTTAAGAAACAAAAAATTTTGAAAAATATCTTTATGAACTCATCAAGCAGCAAGTTTTCAAATATTACTTGCTTTAAATATGAAAAAGTAGGACATAAATCCTATACATGTTTTTCTAGTAAATTTGAAAATTCAAATATGAAGAAGATTTGGGTTCCAAAAGAAATCATGAGCTCTAACCTTCATGGACCCAAGATGACTTGGGTACCAAAAACTAGAAAATGATTTTGCAGGTACACCAAGGATCTAATGGAATAAAATGAGAAAATACTTGTAGATGGATGTCTTAGGAATGGACTTGGATGGATGATGATATTGATAAAATTTAAGCTTTTCTCACATCATACCATCAATATTTGTTTGATTAATTCTATTAATTTTAATGATCTATCATTATGATTTCATATTATGATTACTTGCTTGAAATTCTTTTCATATGTTAGTAAGATTAGTATGATTGATTGATTTTGATGATTTGAATACTTTGATTTTAAAAAATCAATATGCTCTCCTCTAAATATCATGTTATGATATAAATTAAAACGATCTTAAAATTCAATGTGATATAATAGCTTCCCTAAATCAATTTTGCAATTGATAAAGTTAAATTAAAAGATTCTTAATTGGATATGAATGTTTTTGAATTACTGAATATACATGCAAAATTGATTTTTGGCATTCCCCCACAAGTTGCTTAAATATTGAAATTTCTCAAAACTTTGCATGATTTAAGTACTTGAAGATAAAAATCTATTCATAAAGCTCAAGTGCTTGATGTGTTGAATTACATTGCAAATTAACTTATCCCTAAGGATTTGGAATTTCATAGTTCAATTAAAACTCATAGAGCCTATATCTAGATTTTCTTTTACATAGAGTCCCTTGATAATCTTGCCCCCATGATTGATTAATTCTTGATCCTCTAATTTGACTTAAATATCCTTCTAAAGCATTGATTTGATTACCTATTGATTCATATTCAACTTGATTAAATTTTCATGAATCAAAAACTACTTGAACTATTTTCTGCTTCAAGGAGCCAACTCTTAATTTAGTAGGAGTTAACCCCTTTTTTCTAGAATTAGTTCTCTTGTTTGAAAATATCCAAGGCTCTATCATTTTATTATCAATTTTCTCGAGCCGTAACTCCTTTCAAACCTCTCTCCTACTAAAATCGGACCTTTTCTCTTCATTTCTATTCTAATCTTGTAGTTCTTGCTCTCTAATGGCACCCTAAAAGTATTTTGTCCAAAGAAAGAGAAAGTCCAGTTTTTAAAGTGAAAGATGTGTGGACTAAGATAAATGTTGATAGCATTAGACACACGCTACACATATACAGACTAGTAGAAGTATCTTAGATTATCTCAAGCAGCTACACATCTAAGATTTGTATTTGATCAAGATGATAATTGAGGGTATTGAGGATATCAGCTCTCATGCTATAGCAAATGACGATGATGAGACTTCTATAGCAGAGCCTACTATAGTAAATATTAGGATAAGGAACCAACAGAGCAACATGAACAAATAGAGATAGCTTTACATTCACAGACCTACCATCCAGATACTAGCTCATGATTATCTGATAGACTGGATAAGGATGCATTTGTTGAGAGACTCTCCATCAAGATCATAGCGTTAGTCTATGTAAAGCTTTAGAGGTACATATCAGAGGCACACTAGATGAGATGAGATTAGATGGAGGCATTATCATTGGTCAAAGATGAGTTAGGAAGATTGTTTCAGGCACTCACTGTAGTGAGAAAGGATGTTTGCTATCGGATCCAGTCATTTGGAGATATTAGACTATACTTTTCTTCTACCTAGCCTAGATCTTAGGATTATCCTGATATATACTTGCTTAAGGTGCTAGAATTCCTTTCCATAGCTTTAGTAATCCTTTCAATCTATTTTTGACATCTATATAGGATATAGCTCTCATATATTTTGCATGCTTTCATGATTTTATCTTTGTAATCATTATTGGCTAATCAATAAAAATTTCATCTTTTGTGAAAATTCAACGTGTTTGATATTATTCGTTTGACTCAATATGTACTTTGCTTGCAAAACAAAGGATGAGAAATGATCACTTGTTTAAATTAATTAAATATATCTAATTTGAAAGAAATAGGAGAAGAATTAAGAAAAGTTAATTTTCCAATATAGGAGGATCTAGAGTTAAGAAAGTCAAGTTTTCTAGTATTTATTATGAAAAAAGAAATTTGAATAGAATAAGAAAAAATATTATTGAAATATTAAAAGTAAAATTATTTTGATTTATTTATGCACTTATGTTATTCTAGTTATTTGATTTGCTTTAGAAAAATTATTTTTATTTTACTTTTTATTCAATCATACTTTGCATGGTTTGATCCTATCATGATTTTTAATAATTAATTGGTATCAAGCTTAATCTTGAAAAATATTATACTATAAATAAAAATTCTAGATAAATAATTTTTGAATCTTATGAAAAATTATTAATAGGTATTTATTTGTTGCTCGACTTGTTGGTTCACTTATACTTGTACTTTCACATGATCTTGTTTATTCATATTTTGCATTGGTATCAAACTAAAGTTTCATAATTGGTATCAAATAGATATTTTTCTACCTTGCACTCGATTGCCTTCTTTCGATAAAAAGAAAAAAATATTTTATCTCAAATCTAATTTTGCATAGCTTATATGATATCTTTCAAGATAAATTCAAGGAATTTCATATCTTTTCTAAACTAAATTGAGTGATATTTTTTAAGAAAAGAAAGATCTAAATTTAAATAGTAAATCTCTCTATGATTTGTTTGCATAATCTATTGGTATCAATTCAAAATGACTTATCAAAATAATTTGATCTGAACTTAATGGGTTCATCATTTTTTATTAAAAAAAACTAAAATAATTTGTATCAGATTTTATCATCTTGCACTCCATCTTTTGATAAAAAAATGTGAAGGGAGAAAAGAACGCTTTACCTCAAATCTAAGTTTGCACAGCCATATTTTAATATGACAATATTTGAGATAAATTATAAATATTTGATACCTTTTCTGAACTCAATGTGTAATATTTCTTCAAAAAAATATTTTTTCAAAAATAATAATAATAGTTATTTAAAAAATTAATTTAAATAAATCTCTTTGTGATAATATATCTAAATTTTTAATTTTGAAAGAATCTATTTATCTTGGATTTTTAAAGCTTAAATCTATTCCTTAGCCAAATTTGAAAAGCATTTCCTTTTGAATCTACAATTTTGAAAAAAAAATAGGATTGAAATTGTACTTTCTAAATGAGAAAGAAATATTTCTTAAACTAAATCTTATTCTATTTTTGATTTAGTTATGCCAAAAGAAATAATATTTTTTTAAATTTGAAAAGAAATTACTTATATTACTTGATTTGTTCATCTTTGATTTAAGCATTTATATATTTTTTGACTTATCAATTCATACTTTAATTGATTTAATTGTGTCATCAATTTTTAATGATCAATGAATATTTCAAAAATGCTTTACATCAATTGATCATTTTGACGTTGTCATGATTGAAGATATCCTGTTGTAAACATTTCATTTTAAAATTAGTTAAAGTAAAATTTTCATAAAATTTTTTTTTCACTATATCATGATTTGATGGATTATTTGATTGATGGTTGATTATTTGAAACTTAATATGCTTACTTTAAATATGTGCAATAGAGAAAGAAAATACTAAAAAAAATAATTTGATCTTAAAAGACTATTTAATTGAAAATGCCTTTATTTACAAAAGTAAGGGGGAGAATTCATTTAAGATGAATTAATTATAAAATTGGTATCAATCAAATTTGAAAATCTATGCTTAAAAGTCAAATTAATATTAGTTAAAGATTAAAATGGTATCAATTAACGGTGCTTCACTTAAAAAAAAAAAAGAATAAATTTAAAAATATCATGTGATGAATTTTGTGGTATTCACTTTTGAAAATAGGAGAGACATTTGCTGCAAATTAGTATTAAAAATATCGATATTAATCTCAAATTCTCAATCATTTATCTTATAATTCTCTCAAATTTATACTTTGTTTCTATTGATTTCAAACTCTCAATCAAATATCTTATAGTCTTTTCAATTCGTGCTTTCATGTGTTTATTCAATTTGATTTATTTGATTTAAAGTACTACTAATTTAAAGTAGTATTAGACAAATAAATTATTCTCAAATATTGAAATTTGCTTAAAGTAGTACCATTCATATGCTGATTTTATAATTTAATTTAACTAAGCATTATTGATATTCTTGAAGTTAAATTGAATTGAAAACTCTTCTTACTCCTAGAAATAAATTTATAGAATTTTTAATGTACAATGTAAGATCCTTATAAAATTATTTTTAACTTTGATACTATCTTTCATACTCTTCCGATACATACATTTTCAAAGTTTAATTGACTAAAACTTTTTGAGAAAAGTAAAGAATAAATATTAAAATTGGCATCAATTTTTTTTGTTATACTTATTTTTTTTTGAAAATCTCTTTTTCTAAAAATTAAATTAAAAATCTAAATTGATGGTATCAAATAGAAATTTGACATCGGACCTACTTTTCTTGGTATCAAATATGTTGAAATATCTTGAAAAGCTCTATCCCTCAATATTGACATGAAAAATCTTAACTAAAATTTTTTAGAAAGGCGGAGAGTGATATCAATACAAATTTGATATCAAACATACTTATTTTCATATTAAATATCTCATGAAATTTAAAGTTAATATCCTTTTGAAATTAAATCAAATTTTTTTGAATTTGATATATTTATTTTGATTGATTCTGATGATATGTTTCAATGATTTGTTTGATGCATATATATATATATATATATATATATATATATATAATATATATATATATATATATATATATAAATATATATATATATACATACATATATATATATACATATATATATATATATATGTTATGCTTGACTTCTTTGTTTAAAATTTTGAAAAGCTCCATTTTTCTTAAAGCTTAAAAGTACATATTTGAAAATTTGATTAAAGAGTTATACTCATTCAAACTTTGATATTTGAATTCAAGCAAATTTTTGAAAGAGAAGCGATATCTTAAGCATGTTTTAAATCCAAAGATAAGTTTTCAAAGGGAGATGATTCGTTTGACTTTATTTTTTAAATTTGATACATCTTTCATTTGATACACTCTTACATTTTATTGATTTTGATGGTTTTTCTTAATCCTTTCTATATGCTTTTTAATGTTATCAAAAATGGAAAGAAGAATGTTAAGTATATGCTTAATGAATTGATGCTTAAAATACTCAATAATTTGATGCTTGAAACCTTAATACTTAGTTATTTAAATTGAGACATTATAGTATAATGAGTACATGAAAAATATGCAATGAACTAAAGATAAATTGAGAATATTCATAAAGTATGCATTCATATGTTTAGTCAATTACTTCATGACATATGTTAACTAATTTTGATTGTATGTGGTGCTGATCTTGTATGGCTAACTATTTTTATTTTTGGAATCTTTAAATAAACTCCATGTCACATCTTTATGTATTTTGATTAGAACTGTTTACTTGATGTATGACTCCTATGACTCTTATATATTTTGAATATTAGCATCTTATTCTATCATAAATGGGAGAGTAAATTTTTATTTCAAACAAGAAAAGAGTAGTATTTAATTGATGATGTCAAAAAGAGAGAGTAAATATATTATTTGGTATAAGCAATAATTGTTAACTGATGATGTTAAAATTACTTGCTTGATGATTGAAGATGTTAAAATTACAAGCTTGATGATTGGCAATTTTTTTTATATAGTCCCTAACCTCTCTTCTAAAAGAACTAAGTTATTTTGTAGAAACTGAGATTTATACTATAATTTCTCTATCCTTTATGGTAATGAGGCACTATGATCATCTACTAATAGGCATGGATATTATGTCATGATATTATAAAGCTCATGCCTTAAAAATTTGCATCAATTGAATATATCTATATATTGCCTTAATTTTAAACTCAAAATTTTTAATGGCACTACTTTTTTTCAATGTTCTATGCATGCCTTATTTTGCTTATACACAAATATTTTATCATCATCAAAAAGGAAGAGATTGTATTGATTTTGATGATTACAAAATATTTGAGCGAGATACTAATGATTTTGACTTGAAAAAAGATTTATTATATTTTAAAAATAAAATTATAAATTTTATAAAGTTGGAGAAAATATATTTTGGAAGCCTCAACAATAAGCCTAGAAGATTTCTGATATATTGGAGGTAGTTTTATAAATTTTGGACGCATAATTTAGAAAAAAAATGAGGAAAAAAAATGACGAGAAGCAAAATTATAAATTTTATAAAGTTGAAAAAAATCTATTTTGAAAGTCTCAAGAGCAAGAACAGAAGATTTGTGATCTATTAGAGGTAATTTTATATTTTTTGGATATATATTTTGAGAAAAAATCAAGTTTAAAGAAAAGAATCGATCCCTAGGTAGACCCCTGTCAAAGGGGCTGATTGGCACACCAAAGGGGATGACCCCTAGGTCATCCCCTGTGCCAGTGGTCAACCTAGGGGTCAACCTCTACTATTCCAAAGGTCAAAAATGCAGAAATAGAAGTTTTTCGGCTTTCTATCATAGAGATCGACCCCTAGGTCGACCATGAAAAAAGTCAGCAATGGCTATTTTTTAGTTCTTTTTAGCTACATTTAATGTTCCAAAATGGATCTCCAATGGCTATAAATTAGGTCTATTTTCTCTCTAACCATCATAGAAGATATAAAGGCTTTCAAAAGGAAGGAACAATAAAAAAGATTTAAGCATTCATTTCAGCCCTAAGCAAAAAGCCCTCTTCAAGCAAAGAAGCTTTCATTTTAAGTTCACCAATCCCTCAAGAGCTCATTCAAGTCTCCAACAATCTTGAAAAAAATCAGAAAAGCTTCTTTCTTTATTGCGTAAAGCATTTTTAAAGTTTTATTTGCTCATTAAGGGAGCTAAACTCGTATTTCATTATCATTAACTCTTATACTCTATTTTATTGTTTTGATTTAAGTGTTGGAGGTTCCAAAACTTGGAAAGGTTGATTCGAACCTTGAATCGGATTGTATTGGGTTGGTTTGTATCTGAAAAATAAGCATTCTAGCTTGGGATAGCTAGGGTCGAAGGTACCAATGTTGTATTCTTATTGAATACATTTAGTGGATTTAAATTCCCAAGTAGGAGCTTAAAAAGTGGATGTAGGTGTAAGATTGGCACCGAACCACTATAAATCTTATTTGTTTATGGTATGCTTGCTCTCTTTTCATCTTTATTTTATTAAAAACTTACTTTCTTACTATTTATCTTTTTACCTCACTTAAATTATCCACCACATACAACTTGCATATCATCACATAAACTTGGTAACTCAAAATTAGTTTTAAAATTTTAAAAACCTAATTCACCCCTCCTCTTGGATTGCATAGCTGGGCAACACAAATGTCTTTTAGTCTTTTCAAATCGTGCTTTCATGTGTTTATTAAATTTGATTTACTTAATTTAAAGTACTACTAATTTAAAGTAGTATCAGACAAATAAATTATTCTCAAATGTTGAAACTTGCTTAAAGTAGTATTATTTATATACTGATTTTATAGTTTAATTTATCTAAATATTCTTGACATTCTTGGAGTTGAATTAAATTGAAAACTCTTTTTACTCCTCAAAATAAATTTATAAAATTTTTAATATATAATATAAGATATTTATAAAATTATTTTCAGCTTTGATACTATCTTTCATACTCTTTTGATATATACAGTTTTGAAGTTTAATTGACTAAAACTTCTTAAGAAAAATAAAGAATAAATATTAAAATTGATGTCAATTTTTTTTTGTTATACTTATTTTATGTACAAATCTCTATTTTTTTGAAATTGAATTGAAAATCTAAATTGGTGGTATCAAATAAAAATTTGACATCGAACATACTTTTCTTGGTACCAAATATGCTAAAATATCTTAAAAAGCTCTACCCTCAATATTGACTTGAAAAATCTGAATTAAAATTTTTTAGAAAGGAGAAGAGTGCTATCAATACAAATTTGATATCAAACATACTTATTTTCATATTAAATATCTCATGAAATTCAAATTTAATATCCTCTTGAAATTAAATCAAAATTTTTTGAATTTGATATATATATTTTGAATTTCAATTGATTTTGATGATATATTTCAATGATTTATTTGATGCATAAAAAAGAAAATGTTATGCTTGATTTCTTTGTTCAAAATTTTGAAAAGCTCTATTCCTCTTCAAGCCTAAAAAATATACATTTAAAAATTTGATTATAAAAGTTATAATCATTTAACAAGGGGGAGAGTCTTTGATATTTAAATTCAAGTAAATTTTTGAAAGAAAAATGATGCTTTAAGTATATTTTAAATCCAAAAATAAGTTTCCAAAAGGGAGATGATTTATTTGACTTTATTTTTTGAATTTGATACATCTCTTATTTGATACATTGCTATATTTTATTGATTTTGATGGCTTTCTTAATTCTTTCCATAAGCTTTTTAATCATTATTAAAAATGAAAAGAGGAATGTTGAGTATATGCTTAATGAATTGATCCTTAAAATACTCAATAACTTGATGCTTGAAATCTTAATGCTCATTGATTTCAATTGAGACATTATAGTGTAATGAGTATATAAAAAATATATAATGAACTAAAGATAAATTAAGAATATTCATAAAGTATGCATTCATATATTTAAATTAATTACTTTATGATATGTTGACTAATTTTGATTGTATGTGGTACTTATTTTGTATGGCAAACTATTTGTACTTCTGATATGTAATGTAAACTTCTTATCACATCTTTATGTATTTTGGCTAGAACTATTTACTTGATTTATGACTTTTATATATTTTGAATGTTGGCATCTTATTTATGCAATATGTTTTTCACATATATTATCAATTATATTATGAATCATCTTTTAAGGAGCAGGTTCTTCCTTCTTATTAGAAAGAGAGAGTAAATTTTATTCAAAATAAGGGAAGAATAGTTTTTTTTTTTTAATTGATGATGTCAAAAAGGGGGAGTAAATATGTTGTTTGGTATAAGCAATAATTGTTAATTGATGATGTTAAAATTACATACTTGATAATTGATGATGTTAAAATTACATGCTTGATGATTGACAATTTTTTTATAGCCCTTAACCTCTCTTCTAAAAGAACTAAGTTATTTTATAGAAATTGAGGTTTATACTATGATTTCTCTATCCTTTATGGTAATGATGCACTATGATCATCTACCTGCAGGCATTGACATTATGTCTTAATATTATAAAGTTTATGCCTTAAAAATTTGCATCAATTAAAAATATTCATATATTATCTTAATTTTAAACTCAAAATTCTTAATGACATAATTTTACTTCAATGTTCTATGCATGCCTTATTTTGCTTATACTCAAATATTTTATCATCATCAAAAAGAAAAAAGATTTTTACTTCAAGAATTGATTTTGATGATTACAAAATATTTGAGAGGATTACTATTGATTTTGGCTTGAAAAAAGATTTATTATATTTTATGGGCAAAAACATAATTTTACCAAGTTTTGATTCGAAAGCCTTAAGAGTAAGAACAGAAGATTTATGATCTATTAGAGGTAATTTCATATTTTTTGGATCTATAGTTTGAGAGAAAATCAATTTTTAAGAAAAGGATCAACCTCTAGGTCGACCTCTGCCAAAATGGGTTGAATGGCATGGATTTCTTTGGCTGGCACACCAAAGGGGTCGACCCCTAGGTCATCCCCTATGCCAGGGGTCAACCTAGGGGTCGATCTCTACTATTCCAAAGGCCAATTTTACAAAATATGGAATTTTTTGGCTTTCTGTCATAGAGGTCGACTCCTGTGCAGGGAACGACCTAAGGGTCGATCCCTGTGATGGAAAAACTCTACAACAACTATTTTTTGGTCCATTTTGATCATATGTAATGCGCATTTAAAGCCCTCCAATGGCTCTAATCCTATCTAGATTTCTCTTTAATACTTATTGAAGATATAAAGGCTCAAAAAGAAAGAAAGAAATCAAAAGATCCAAGCATTCATTTCAGTCCTAAACAAAAAGCCCTCTTCAAGCAAAGAAGCTTTCGTTTCAAGCTCACCAACCCCTCAAAAGCTCATTCAAGTCTTCAACAACTTTGAGAAAAATCAAAAAAGCTTCTTTCTTGATTGTAAAGAGTTTTTAATATTTTATTTGCTCATTAAAGGGACTAACTTTGTATTTCATTGTCATTAACTCTTATACTCTATTTTCATATTGTTTTAAGTTTTGGAGGTTCCAAAACTTGGGAAGGTCTCTTTGAACCTTGAATCGGAGTGTATAGGATTGGCTTATATCTGAGAAATAAGCATGCTAGGTTGAAATAGCTAGGGTTGGAGGTTTTCAATAGTGTATTCAGTTTGAATATGGTTAGTGGATTTAAATTTCCAAGTCGAAGCTTGGAGAGTGGATGTAGGTGCAAGGTTGGCATCAAACCGCTATAAATCTTGCTTGTTTATGGTGTGCTTGCTCTTTCTCCATCTTTATTTTCTTAAATACTTGCTTTCTTATTATTTATCTTTTCATCTTACTTAAATCATCCACCACATACAACTTACATAACATTACATAATCTTTATGGTTCTAAATTAGCTTTAAAATTTTAAAAACCTAATTCACCCCCTTCTCTTGGGTTGCATATCTGGACAACTCCATCGAATAGAAGGAGAGGGCCTTTAAACCCTATTTTATTGTTATGATCGGATGGCCAAGGGGAATAACTTAATCAAAAATATATTTTCTACTATAAAATAAGTTAGATCTAAATCATATATCACATATACAATTAATGATCTAACCTATACATGCCTTGCTTGCATCTCATATATCATAACTTAATTAAACATGCATGCTTTCAGATTTTAGATATCACATATAATATCTAAAAAATAGAATTTAAATTGATTACATCAAAATAAAACTATTCTAGACAGTTCATAGTACTATTCTACAACTAGTCTAAGGATGCATCTTTCAAATCTCATATGAATTAAATTAAAAATTAAAAATTATATTTTTTATTTTTTAGATCTAATTATAATATTTATAATATAAAAAATAGAAATAAAATATATCTAAAATTATATTTAATCAAATTAAAATATGATTATACTAGACTATACATAGAACTATTCTATACCTAGTCTAGTCATGCATCTCATATACTATAGATATAAATTATTTAATTATTTTAATTTTAGATCTAATCATATTTTATATGATATCTAAATTTTTTAATATCAGATCATAAATAAAAATAAAATTAAATCTAAAATAGATCTAAACAACTGCTAATGTAGCTCTGATATCAGTTGAAGAAAAAATATTATTTTTGCCATAGGATCGCTCAGATCTGATTGGATTTGAAGGAACATTTTAAAAAAAAAATTAAAAAATCTAATTAAATATGAGATATCTTGGATCCGATCCTATAGATCTGATATTAAAATCAAAAATTAAAATTAAATTTGATTTAATTTTCTTACCTTGGTTGGGTAAATAGCTTTTACCCTATCGATGATCTATTGTCACATAGGGTTCTGGATGTAGCCATGAAATTGCCTGATCTCTATTAGAGTCCACTTAATCTAGATCTAGATGTGCTCTTCTTGTGGATCTAATCTCAAAAGATTAGATCAAGATCTGATTTATGAAGCCTTCAAACAAACTTTGAAGGCAGCACCCTGTCTCTTGATCTAGATCATCCTGTCTTGTTTATCTTTAGCTTTTCTCAACTTTTAATGGTTGAAACCTCACCAACTCTGATGTGGAGAGAGGAGCTCTAGATGGGCATGGACGAGGTTTATGGTGGCAGCATATGGGAGTGGTCATCAAAAAGATTAAAGCCCTAGGGTGCAGGGTCTTTAAATAGACTCCTACACCACCTTAGAGTCCCATTTCATCAAGCAATTAAATTGCTTGATAATTTAGGACTCTAGAGTTGATAGCCCACATCAACCTAATTTCTATCAAATTTGGTTGACCAAAAACATCTCTAAAGATGGCGGCATGAAGGGATAAAGAAGAGTCCAGGGCGCCTAGGACTCTTCCCTCAAGAGATTGATCCAAATCAAACTCTATCTTAAACCAATCTAGGTACCTCCAAAAATCACCAAAATTGGCACACATAAAGCATGACTCGAGTTCTATCACATATCCAAAAATTAGAGGAAAAGAGTTTCTAAAAAATTTTCTAAAAGGCTCTGATCCTATGACCCTTAATTCTCTCAATTGGGTCAACTATTGACACTAGTCCAATTGTATTTTAGAATGGATTTATTTCTAAAATTAATCTGACCTAGATAAGTTTTAGCTAGATGAAAATAAACTCATTTATAATTTAGGAATGAGTCAAATCAAATTTGACTCAATCGAGATAGATTAGAAAAGCTATAGAAGGAGAGTGTCAAGCTCAATTATGTGCTAGCACGATTTTCTTGAATCTGATTGGATCTAATTCAAATCAATCAAACTATGTTAGTCTAATTGATCACATCCAGATTCAAATCCTTATTTGTGTGATCTAGTTAGATTTAGTTTCATATGATAATGAAATATGTCGTGACTCTATCATCAACATCATAGAAATACCTTTCAATGGATCAGAACTTTTTTGATTCATACAATTAGAATGATTGATCATCAAGATCTTTATAATTGCTTCCAAAATCCACCAATGATACCTAGTAGTATATGGTGGCAGGCTATCAGAACTAAAAGTGAACCTCTTGGTGTAGCTATCTGTGTGATTGGATTCTTCTATCTTGAGCTCCGATAAGATTAGGGTTATGGTGAACTCGTCAAACCCAACATCTGTCATATGAATTAATCATTCGATTCGAGTTCAATGTGAAAATCTAATAGAAATACTTTCTATCATCTTCACACTATCATAGCCATGGGCTTATGGACTCAATCTTATGATCATCATAGGGCTACTACTCATCTACCGAGGTAAATATATATCCTATTGGTGCAATCCAATTCCTATAATGAACATGCTATAGCCAACATATACCTCAGGATTTTAAATGGCTAGGAGATCGAGTTATGGTGTAGTCAAACTATAACACCCTCAAGGTGAACTATCGATACACCTTAGATCAAAGAATCAGATACACTACTGCAGCATCGAGCTAGTCATTGATGAGAAGGTAGACTCTCTTATGACTGCTCGAGGTGGTCACGCTCAGTGCTCTCATTCTCTAACGAGTACTTATACTCTCACTCCGATGTCTTCACAGACTCATCTATCCTAAGAAAGCGATCATACACCAACCTTCCTGATTGATCACCATCCTCATGTTGATCTTATGGTCAGAAGTAGTTTATGAGTTAATTATGAAAATTTATGCCTTAAATTTTTAACTCTTGAAAATATGAATTATCATTACCATTAACTCAAAGAATGTATCACAGACACTTTAAATACACACTATGATAGAAAATAATTTTTTTATTAATTTATAGTCAAAATTATAAAATTATCTCTAGAGGTGTATCACAAGTGTTTAGCCAATCTAGCTTCTAGGGCACACATCTAACACCAAGAACCATGTATGGCTTTATCCTAGTCTAGTTGGAGCTTGTCCAAGTTAGAAAAATATTATTCTAATCCATCAGATGAGAATGGAACAACACCTACTAATTCTTATATTCGATAGGACACGACCTGCCAATTCTTGTCACTATTGGAACATGAGATGACCCAATGTAGAAAAGAAAGCATAGGAGCATGCACCCCCTGGAGATTTTCTTGAGGGGGCACCTCCTTGGTTTTCATGCACAAAATTATGTGCACACCCCATGATGGCATGCGCACATGAAAAAAAGAGGGAGGAGTCCCATGTAGATGGGACTCCAGGATTTCTTGATAGAATCAAACTATTGGGTGCCAAACTATTTGTGCTTATCCAGTATTGGCACCACCTATGTAGGGTTTATGGTGTCTCTCATCTAATTAGATCAGATGTATTGGCACCATAAATTAGATTTAGATCTTATTAATTTGAGCAATTTGATTGATCGAACTTGTGTGGCACTGGATGGTGCAATAGGGTCTATTTAAACCCTTTCTGTGCCTAGGGTTTAAGGATGCCAAAATTACCATGCCATAGGCTGCCGCCCCATCCATGGTTCCATGGTCTCTTATCCTCTTCCTCTCCCTCTTCTCCATGCCCAAAAGTTGGGCACAAATAGAAAGGAAAATCCATGTGTATTGGTAAATAGATTAGGTTGGATGCGATGGATTTTGTGAGACGAGCGCGTCATCTTGTGAAGTAGTTTTGAAGGTCCTATAGATCAAATCTAGATTTAAGTTTTGGAGGCTAGATTCAAAAGGAGAAAACATCTAGAACTAGCCTAAGTGGATACTAGTAGAGGCCAGGCATGTGCGTGGCTTGATCCAGAACTTCGGATGCAGTAGATCATTAGTAGGATAATTAGATTATCCAATCAGGTATAAAATTAATATCTAATTTAATTTTAATTTTTATATTTAATATCAAATCATTAGAATTAGATTTGAGAACTCTTAGATCTAATTATAATCCATAGAAAAAATTTTAAAAATTTTTCTATAGATTATATCAGATTATATTGATCATATGGAAAAAAAATTAGGTTTCTCCTTCAACTGGTATCAAAGCTTCATTAGCAGTTCTTCAGATCTATCTTAGATCTATTTTTGTTACCTAAATGTAGGAACCCAAGAGGAGCGGGGGGGGGGGGGAGTGAATTGGGTTCTTATAAATTTTAACCAAGTTTGCTTTTTAAACAAGTATGTGCTTTGATTTTAACTTAAGTGGTGCCGTTGAAATGTAAACAATATAAGCAGCAGTAGTTTTAGGATAAGCAAATGCTATGAAAGAATTTGGAAGCTAATCTAAACAAACAATAAAGTAAGTGAAGCAAAAATTGAAAGCATAATACAAACACACAAGATTTTATAGTGGTTCAGAGCAACCCACTCCTACGTCCACTCTCCAAGCTTTTCTTGGGATTTTCACATAATCTACTCTTGATTACAGTGTATTTATTTTTCCAAGCTCACAAACAAACATAGTTTGTTTTCACAGAAGCACCAACCAAAATCTTACACTAATAGTTTTTCGAAATCACTATTAACCCAGTTGATTTTTTGGGCTCACTAACCAAAATCTATAATATCCAATTCTAAATTTGGACGGGCTTAATCCCCAAGTTTCTTTCTCCTAAAGAAACTTGAAAAGAAATATAAAATACAAGTAAGAAGTTTAGCACAAAAATAAAAAACAGAGTTGAAACTCTTTGAGCACAAAGAAGAGGTTGAATAATCAGCTCTTTTGAAGCTTGGAAACTCTTCTTTGATGCTTGAGAGGATGCTTGAGAAGTTGTAGAAGATAGCTCTTGAATGCTCTTTGAAATTGCTGCAAAATTTCTCTCTTTTTCTCTTTTATTGATGTGCAATAGAATTTCTTAGGTTTGAAAAATAATTTCTCTCTCTAAATCCCTTAATCTTATTTTTTAATTGATTCTCTACCTTTAAATACCTTTGGAGATGATTGGAGAGAGATTTCTAGCCATTGGAAGCACTGAAATAGTCATTAGGAGTGAAAACTAGCCATTGGAAAGCTTGCAAAAAAATCCCATTGAAGGCTATCGCGAATTTGGAGAGCTCTCAGTTTTTCTATGAAAGCTCTCGATTTTCCAACGAGAGCTTCAAGAATTTTTGAGATGTCTTGATTTCACAGTGAGAGCACTTGAGAATTTTTGAGAGCTCTTGATCTTAGAACATAGAAATGAGGTTTCTATTTTTTGAAACGAAGAAATCTCGTCCAATTTTAGAGAGGTCTCGAGCCTGTGCCAGGACAATGTGCAGAAGTGCCAAACAGCTTGGAGAAGCCTCCACAGGAGAGGTCTCCAAATTTCAGAAGAGGCCTTTAAAAATTCTGGCTTCATTTTTCTTCAATGTTTGACCTTCCAAACTTGAATTTCTTGGCCCCAAACTCTTCTAAGCAAGATTTCTTCCTTCAATTTTAATTTCTCTTCTTCCAATCATACTTTCTTCATACCAAGCCATCCAAATATGTGTGAATTTGATCTGTCAAGTATTTTGGCATGGCATCTTGAAAGGATTTGTTCTTGAGATAAATTCTTCATTTTGGATTCTTGAAAAATTCTACACACATTCTTGAGACACATAATTAGATACATAATAAACTCAAGATTTGGCAATCATCAAAATCAATCATGGGATCAATAATCTCCCCATTTTTTATGATGGCAAAACTTTGAGTATATGTTAAAAAAACTAATGCGAATCAAGATAAGAATAATGAATTAAACTTCATGAAAGAATTAGTACATGCATATTTCATATGCATATTTCACATCATTAGTACATGCATATTTCATATGCTCAACATATTTTTTTCTTTTTTTTGACAACATCAAAATGCTCATGAAAAAAAATAAGAAGTCATCAAAATCAACATCAAAGCATTAAATTATGAGACATATTAAATTAATAAAATCAATTTAAATGAATCATCTCTCTTTTGAAAATTTATCCTTTGCCTCAAAAGAAGTTTCAAATATTTATTTTAATTTTAAAAATTAGTTTGAATTTAAATATCATATGTTTTCCCTTTCTGAATGAATATACTCTTTAATCAGATTTTCAAATATACACTTTTAAGCTTTAAGAGGAATAGAGTTTTTCAAAAGATTTGAATATGAAATCAAGCATAGTATATACTTTAATATTCAATCTTTTCTTTTCTAAAAAAATTTTAGTCAATTAAATTTAAAAATGATATGTATCAAGAATGTATTGAGCAAAGTAAAATAAATAGAATCAATGCAAAAGATAGTCATATTTTTAAATTCATTGCTTTGAGTAAAAATTACTTCAATACCAATTTTTCATAAGAATTTTGCACTACACATCAAAAATTTAGGATTAAATTTGAGTTTTCAATTAAATTTAAAAAATTATTTTTGAGAAAGAATATGCTATAAATTTAATTTAACTCCAATCATTTGCCAAGAATGATTAAGCAAATCAAGTTTAAAAGATTGGCACATGAAAAGTTCAATATTATATTTATAAATGAGGTTCAAAATTATAAGAATGTACCAAAATCAATTTGTTTATAGTAAGAATATATCTCAAAAATTTTTTCACTCTAAATAGTTTTCAAAAATGATTTGACAATCAAATCAAAAGTATATAGATCAAATGAAATCATCATATTGAGGCTCAAAAGTATAATGAAATCAATATTCATTTACCTTAATATAAGCTAATTAGAATTTTCAATCAAAGCTAGATAATATCACTTTTCTTATTTCTCATAATTAATGCTGGATAAATTTATTTTTAAATTTTTCTTCCTCTTTTTCTTTCAAATCAAGCAGATTAAACATGAATTTAACTACTAAATTCAAATTTTTTAAATTTGAAAGATATTTTTAATTTCAAAATTCTTTTCAAATAATTGATCATTTTTTCTTTAATATTTTTTTTCCCTTATTTAGCAAACAAAGCCATTTTAAAATTAAATAAAATTTAAAAGTACACGCATCAATTGAGTGAACTAAGTATTAATGATTCCAAATATAAATCAAACATAGCATTCACTTAAGAAGACACCGATTTTTTTTTTAAAAATAATTTTTTCTTGTTAAATTCAAATAAGAATAAATATTGAGAGGATCAAAAAACTATGACACAAACATCTATCAAAAAGATTTTTTTTTTAAATTTAGATCTTTCTTGTTATAAGAAATATCACTCAATTAAGTTTAGAAAATATATGAAATTCTTTAAATTTTTCTTAAATGGTATCACATCAAGAGTATATCAATCTAAAATAAATTTAAGACATCATATTTAATTCTTTTGCCCAAAAATAATACAATAAAATGCAAGACAAAAATGATACCAATGATACCAAGAGTGAAAATTTTCTTAGGAAGAATATTCTTGATACCAATTAAACTAAAATTTAGACCAAATCATGATTTGCTTAATAGTTCAATACCATTTAAAGATTAATTTGCAAGTTCAACTTGATACCAATGAATTAGTTTTGAATTGATAAAGATAAATTGATTCAGATAAATCAATTCGAATTGATATCAGCAAATTAGTGGCAAATCAAAAAAAAATTTTAGTTATTCTTCAAAAAGATCATCTCTTCCTTTTCTTAAGAAATATCAAGCAATTAGGTTTAAAAATGGTATGTATTTTTGAGTTTGTCTCAAATGATATCAAATCAAGAATATAGCTGTGCAAAATCAGATTTAAACTAAGATATTTTTCTCTTTTTGCCAAAAGATAGATCAATCAAATATATGGCAATTAGTAAAATGTTTGATACTGATCAGTTAAAATTGAAGTCCTATTTAAAATTTTAGCTTTGAAGATAAATGATAACTTTCTTGAAACATCTTATTAGATATCAACTTTAAAAGATTTAAGAAGATCATTTTTCAAATTCAATTTTTTAAATCAATCAATTGGAACAAAATAAGAATGTTCATCAATAATTTTTTTTTAAGATCAAAGAGTCAATCAAATCGATGATTAAGAGAGATATTCAAGAAAATTTAGAGGATCATAAAAAATAATCAATTGGGCGGTTCCAATAAGCAATTTAAATAAGATCAAATAAGAGAAAATTGGATGAAGGCTTTGTATGTTCAGTTCAACTAGGAAGTTTCAAATTTTTAGAAGAATTTTGATAATTAGCTTCTTATAAGAAATGCCAAAAAAAATTATTTTTCTTATAGGTTTAGCAATTAAAATATTCACACCCAATTAAGTATTTTTAAATTAAATTCATTAATTATAAAATTGATATGGGGAGGCTTAAGATATCATGCTAAATTTTAAGATAAAACCATTTCATCCATAGCATGATATATGGAAGAGAGCATGTTAATTTAAAAATCAAAATATTCAAATTATTGCTAGCATCAAAATCAATCATACTTATCAAAGCATGAAAGGAGTTATCATATGCATACATATTAGTAAATCATTAAAGTCAATACATTCAATAAATCAAGCTGTCTATTCAAGGAGTATGATTATTTTAAGCAATGATAAATCATCAAAATCAATCAAATAATAATAGCATGATGTGAGAAAACTTTAAATTTTATCAAACCTCATCACTCATCCAATTTCATTCCCAAGGCATCCATTCATAATATTTTTCTTTTTTCATTCTATTGGATCCTTGATGTACCTGCAAAATCATTTACTAGATTTTGGTACCCAAGCCATCTTGGGTCCGTTGAGATTAGAGCTTATGGTTTCTTTTGTAACCCATATTTGCTTTATCAAGGCTTGGCCAATTCTTTTAAAGTTGCATTCCAAAATTTTGTAGCCAATTTGATTACATTTAAAGCATTTAATGGTATGATCTTTAGTTGAAGCTCTTGTAAAAGTATTTCTAGCATTTTGCTGCTTTCTAGAATTATTAAAATCAATTTCTATTTTATTGACCATAGATTGAAGATTTTGAAAACTAATGGTAAACTTTTCAGCAATAGATTTTAAAACTTCAATCTCTCTTCTTAATTTTTTGTTTTCTTCCAAGAGCTCTTTCTTTTCATTTAAAAGATTTTCATTTTCTTTTAAGAAAAATCCTAAAGTATCATTATCCTTTTTAAGCTTCATGTTTTTTTTAACTAAAAAATTTTTAGATTTAATCCATTCTTCTTTTTCTTTAGCCAAAGTATTCTTTTCATTCAAGATATCTTCTTTTTCACTTAAAAGGTCATTCTTTTCTTTAGCTAAAAGAAGATTTGATTTTTTAAGTTCTCTATTTTTGAGCCTTAATTTTTTAAATTCATCCATTAATTCATTAAAGGTTTCAAATAAATCATCAAATGTAAAGTCAAAAGAATTTTTAGGATTTATCTCATTTGTATTAGCCATGAGACAACAATTGGCGATACCTTCTTTCTCTTTCTCATTTTTCTTTTCTATGCTTTGCTCCCCCTCAATTAATGCTTTCTTTTTTCTTTATTTTTTTTTCTTTTTCTTTCCATCCTCATGAGCCATGAGGCATATGTTGGGGTAAGCTTTCTTGTCTTCTTTGGAGCTTGATATTTCTTCTTATTTTACTCCCTCAAAAATAGTTTTCAATTTCTTCCAAACTTATTTTGCTGAAACACAAGAAGAAATTAGATCGAACTCATTTAAATCTAATGAATAATAAAGCATATTTAAAGCCTTAGCATTTGGTTGGACCATTTCTTTGTCATGCTTGATTAATGCATTGGTCATGTGTGAGCCATCTATTATAATTTTTCATAACTTATAATCATGTGTGTGTATAAAGATTTTCATTCTAGCTTTCCAATAGATATAATTAGAATCATTAAAAATTGGAGCTCTATCTATAGAATAACCTTCATTAAATAAAGACACCATTTGGATTGCCAAAATCTTTAGCTCTAGACGGTTAGGTCAATAATCAATAATAGAGCACTTGCTCTGATAATAATTATTGGCTAGAGGTAGCAACCTAAGAGGGGGGAGGGTGGGGTGAATTGGGTTCTTATAAATTTTAACAAAATTTGCTTTCTAAACAAGTATGTGCTTCGATTTTAACTTAAGTGGTGTGGTTGAAATGTAAACAATATAAGTAGTAGCAATTTTAGGATAAGCAAATGCTATGAAGGAATTTGAAAGCTAATCTAAACAAATAATAAAGCAAGTGAAGAAAGAATTGAAAGTACAATGCAAACACATAAGATTTTATAGTGGTTCGGAGCAGCCCACTCCTACGTCCACTCTCCAAGCTTTTCTTGGGATTTTCACTATAATCTACTCTTGATTATAGTGCGTTTGTTTTCCCAGGCTCACAAATAAATCTAGTTGATTTTCAGAGGATCACCAACCAAAATCTTACACTAATAGTTTTTTGGGATCACTATTAACCCAGTTGATTTTTTGGGCTTACCAACTAAAATCTACAATATCCAATTTCGGACTTGGACGAGCCTAATCCCCAAGGCTTTTTTTCCATAAAGAAACTTGAAAAGAAATAAAAAATATAAGAAGTTCAGCATAAAAATAAAACATAGAGTTGAAACTCTTTGAGTACAAAGAAGAGGTTGAATAATCAGCTCTTTTGAAGCTTGGAGACTCTTCTTTGAGGCTTGAGAGGATGTTTGAGAAGTTGTAGAAGATAATTCTTGAATACCCTTTGAAATTGCTACAAAATTCCTCTCTTTTTCTCTTTTATTGATGTACAATAGAATCCCTTAGGTTTGGAAAATAATTTCTCTCTCTAAATTTCTTAATCTTATTTTTCAATTGATTCTATATCTTTAAATACCTTTAAATTTGGTTGGAGAGAGATTTCTAGCCATTAGAAGCACTAAAATAGCCGTTGGGAGTGAAAACTAGCCATTGAAAAGCTTGCAGAAAAATCTCGTTAAAGGCGATCGCGAATTTGGAGAGCTCTCGATTTTTCTATGATAGCTCTCGGCTTTCCAACGAGAGCTCTCGAGAATTTTTGAGACTTCTCGATTTCACAGCGAGAGCTCTCAAGAACTTTTGAGAGCTCTCAGTCTCAGAACACAGAAATAAGGTTTCTATTTCCTAAAATGGAGAGGTCTCATCCAATTTTGGAGAGGTCTCGAGCCTGTGTTAGGGCAATGTGCAGGAGTGCCAAATAGCTTGCAGAAGCCTCTAAATTTTCAAGAGAGATCTCCAAATTTTCAGGAGAGGTCTCTAAAAATTATGGCTTCATTTTTCTTCAATGTTTGACCTTCCAAACTTGAATTTCTTGACCCCAAACTCTTTTAAACAAGATTGCTTCCTTCAATTTTAATTTCTCTTCTTCCAATCATACTTTCTTCATACCAAGCCATCCAAATATATGTGAATTTGATCTTTTCAGTATTTTGGTATGGCATCTTGAGAGGATTTGTTCTTGAGATAAATTCTTCATTTTGGGTACTTGAAAAATCCTACATACATTTTTGAGACACATGATTAGATACATAATAAACTCAAGATTTGATAATCATCAAAATCAATCATGGGATCAATAATTTTTAATTTTTTCTATGATCTGATATTATAAATTTTAGATATCACATCAGATGTGATCAGATCTAAAATCAAAAAAAAAATTTAATTTTCATATGTGATATGATGGATGCATGTCTAAATTAGTTTGTAGAATTATTTTATGATTGTCTAGAATAGGATTTTATATGAGTAGATCATTTAAAATTTTACTTTTTAGATGATATATTAGATTTATCAGATCTAAAAGCATGCATATTTAGTTTAATTAATGATGCATGAGATATATATAGAGCATGGATAATTAGATCTATAATTTTATATGTGATATATGTTATAGATCTAATAGTTTTGTAGTATAGTTATTATTTTTGATTAGAGCATTCTCTTTAGCCGTCTGATCATAAGAGTAAGAAGGATTTAAAGATCCTCTCTTTCCATTCGATGGGATGCTCTTATGGCATGTAGGGATGCTGCATATTTATCCATAATCAAAAATTCAAAAACTTAATTTCTGCAAAATCCTAAATCTTGAAATCCTAGGATTTTTATGTATACTTTATTTATGAATCCAAACTTAATTAAGAATTAATATTATAAAATCAATTAGATCTAAAAATTATTAATTTTTAGATCTAAGACACCTTTATAAAATTAGATTCGGGTATGGGTAGCTCAATTAGGTCTAGTGGTTGGTTAAACCGAATCAAGAGTTGATTAGATGGAGTTAAAAGTGCTTAGAATTGACCAACCTAATAGGATTAAGTTTGGGTCAAGATCGACCCACAGTTACATGTGATCGATCAAGTTAAGACCTAATTTGACTTCGTGGTTCAAGCCTAGATTATAGGCTAACTTGATTAGTTCTGGTTTGATAAATCGATGTCTAAGGTAAGTTTGGCAGATATTACTAGTGGTCATTAATTAGAAGCTATTCGATCTAAATGTGTTTATGATGAGTTAATGGAATATTTCTTCCACTGATCTCACCTACCTGATTGATTGGATCGACCCAGTTCTAATTTGAGGTGGCTAACAATTCGAGCTAACCCATGCAACTAGGTTAGTCATAATTGTTATGATTAAATCAAGTCAAGTTTAAGAGATCTAAATCAAATCTTTCCAAGAAAATATTAAGTCATGGTCTTCCATTATTATAGATGTGCAGGCTCTTCCTGCACTTGATTATTTTTGGCTGGTTACAGAGGTTCAGTTGTACTGGAAAGATGCAACCATATCTATTAGGCATTGGATGCTATGGGTTGGAGGATGAGTTAGGCTCAATATTTCGAACACAGTGAAGGACTCAATCAGGAATCCAATTCATGTAAATGTGGGTCTGACTTAACTATGGATTGGAGTAATATTTCAGGCATGGTGAGTGTCATGAATTAGAGATCAGGTTTGGGTGCACCATGATTAGAGAATTATTGGACTAGAGTTGTCCACCCATCGGGTTGACCCATCATCAATAACTATTAGATTAGATAATGAGCCAGTTGGTGGGACCGCACCATCCACTAGAAGTCTTTGATCGTAAAAATTTTTGCATCTCTACCAAGCAAGTGTAGGGATCCAAAAAAATAGTGAAAGTCAAAATTTATTTAAAAATAAAATTTATAAATAAATTGATTGAGTCTAATTATAAAATCTAACTAGAAACTTTGATTGTCTACAGAAAAATATCTGCATCCAACCCACTAGCCTGAATCCTAGACACCCATAGACTGATCAGATCCAATTATAAGGATTGGCTCAGGAACTACAAAATCATTTTGTATTCCAAGAAGCTATCTTATGTATTGGACCAGGATCCACCCACTTTACCAGCCTATCCAATCGCTGAATAGAGAGCATCTCTAAAAAATAGATGGACGATGATAATAAGACTAGGTACTACATATTGGGCTGTATGTCTGATGAGCTACAACGCCACCATGAGAACATCAGGACTAGCCATCAAATGTTGGCTTACCTACAAGAGTTGTTTAGTGAGTAGAGTCATGCAGCCCGATATCAAGTCTTCTGAAGACATTTTAAGGCTTAGATGCATGATGGGCAGTCAGTCTAAGATCATTATTTAACAATGATCAAGGATTTAGAGGAGCTTGAGAAGCTGGGTGTCATGCTTGACAAGGATTTATAGATTAATGTGATCTAGCAATCCTTGACTAATGCATATGGGCAGTTCATCATGAACTTTCATATGCACAAACTGCAATGTACCTTGGCTGAATTAATGGACATGCTAGTTATTACTGAGCTTTCTCTGAAAGGTTCAAAGGACTTAGTACTTGCTGTGGAGCGGACTTCTTTCAAGAGAATGTCTTTTGGAAAGAAGAAGATGTCTGTAAAGAAGCAGAAGATGAAAGGTGGGAAGAAGAGGAAAGGAGAACCGAAGAAGAAGGCCATGGACAAAAATAAGTATTTTCACTGCAATACCGATGGCCATTGAAAGTGGAACTGCTCTTTATACTTAGCCAGCCTGAAGAGCAAGAAAGAGGCAGGTGCTTCTGGAGGTATGCTCGTAATTGAATCTAATCTAAAAATTTTTTCTGCATCCAGTTGGATGCTTGACACTGGTTCTAGTGCTCACTTGTGCACTTCTATGCAGGATCTTGAGGAGAGCAGAAGGCTGAGGAAGATGAGATGATCCTATGCATCAAAAATGGAGCAAGAGTTGCTACTATGGCCATGGAAACCTACCCTCTTCGACTACCATCTGGCTTAGATTTAGTCCTTAGAGATTGTTATTTTGTCCCTTCAATAAGCAAGAATTTGATTTTTGTTTCTTATTTAGCACAAGATGATTATGTAATTAGCATTCTTAAAGATCACTGTACTATTCTTTTTGAAAGAAATCAAATTACAAGTAATTTCTTGATTAACAATCTCTATCAGTTGCATGTTGATGTATCTGTGTTTAGTATCGAGCAAAATGTGAATGCCATAGGATCTAAGTGACCTAGGGATAGTCTTAACGATAGATATCTATCGCACCTTAGGATAGGTCATATAATCGAAGATAGGATTAACAAATTAGAGAATTTCAAATTTATGAGTCCGATGACTTCCAAGTCATATTTGATTTGTGAATCATGCCTTCAAGGCGAAATAATCAAACTTTCTTTTATAGGACATGAAAAAAGGGCCACGGACCTACTTACCTTGGTACATACAGATGTGTGCGGCTCATTTGATCTGCTGGCTAGAGATAATTATATCTACTTCATTATCTTTATCAATGATTTATCACAGTATGGGTATGTGTACTTAATGCGATATAAGTCTGAAGCTTTTGAAAAGTTTAAGAAATTTAGACTAAAAGTAGAGAAGCAAATCAGAAAGCCCATTAAGATTTTTCGATCAGATCAAGGAGGTGAATACTTTAGTCGAAAATTTCTAGACTATCTTAACGATAATGGCATAGTCTCTCAATAGACTCCACCTGGAATGCCTCAACTCAATAGAATTTTAGAATAGAGAAATCAGACCCTATTGGATATGGTCTGATCTATGATGAGCTTCACGAATCTTCTTGATTTTCTTTAGGGATAGTCTTATGACAGTAATATATCTACTCAATAGAATTTTTTCTAAAACCATTCCTACCATACCATATAAGATATGACATGGTAGGAAACCAAGTCTAAGTCGCCTCAGAATTTGGGGTTGTCTGGCCCATGATAAGAAATAGCAAACGGACAAATTAGAGTCTAGGTCCTTTAGAGCTCGATTCATTGGATATCCTAAGGAGTCATTAGGACATTATTTTTATATTTCGAAAGACCATAATGTGATTGTAAGCCAACATGCCATCTTTCTTAAAAAATAGTTTATTCAAGATGGTGGCATTGGAAGATAGATAAGGTTCAAGGAGAAGGTCTTCAATGATCAACGAGCTAAAAAACCTAAAGAACCAAATTAGTTAGAGCCAGTCCAAACACAACCTCCTCCATCTTGTAGATCAGGTAGAATTTTTCATCCTCCTGAGAGGTACTTAGATACAATTTCAGAGGATGTAGGAAAAATATTTCTCACTAAAAATAGGGTTCATGGTGATGATCCCAAGACCTATGATGAAGCGATCTCAGATATCGACTCTGAGAAATGGCTAGAGACAATAAGGTTAGAGATTGACTCGATGCACTCAAACCAAGTCCAGACCATGGTAGATCCACCTGAAGGTATAGTACCTATTGGGTGTAAATTGATCTTCAAGAGAAAGATAGGTGCCGATGGAAATGTAGAGACATTCAAAGCTAGGCTCGTAGCTTAAAGGTATAGTTGTTAGATATATGTGCCCTAGAAGCCAGAATTGGCTGACACTTGTAATACACTTCTAGGGGCAAAATTGTAATTTTGACTATAATAAATGGGTTATTTTCTATCACACATGTGTATTTAGTGTCTGTGATACATCCTTTGAGTTAATGGTAATGATAATTCATATTTTCAAGAGTTGAAAATTTAAGACATGAATAATCATTATTAACTCATAAATAGCTCCCGACCATAGGATCATCACGAGGATGGTGATTGATCCGGAAGGTTGGTGTACGATCGCTTCTCTTTAGTAGATGAGTCTTGAGTCTACGGTGTGGAGACACCGGAGCGAGAGTACAGGTACTCGTTAGAGAACGAGGGCACTGAGCGTGACCACCTCGAGTAGTCATTAGGGAGTCTACCTTCTCGTCAATGACTGACTCGATGCTGCAGTAGTGTGTCTGGTTCTTTGACCTGAGATGCATCGGCAGTTCACCTTGAGGGTGTTATAGTTTGACTACACCATTACTCGGTCTCCTAGCCATATGGAACCCTGAGGTGTATGTTGGCTATGACATGTTCATTGTAGGAACTGGATTGCATCAAGATGGGATCTATCTACCTCGGTGGTAGAGGAGTAGCCCTATGATGATCATGAGAATCAAGTCCTGAAGCCCATGGCCATGGCAGAGTGAAATAATAGAAAGAGTTTCTATTTAGATTTTCACATTGGACTCGAATCGAATGATTACATCATATGACAGAGACTAGGGTTTGACGAGTTCACCTTAACCCTAATCTGATCGGGGCTCAAGATAGAAGAACTGAATCACACAGGTAGCTGCACCAAGAGGTTCGCATTCAGCTCTGATGGGTTGCCACCATATACTGCTAGGTGTCACTGGTGGATTTTGGGAGCAATTAGAATGATTTAGATGATCGATCATTCTAGCTGTTCGAATCAGAAGAGTTCTGATCCATCGAAAGGAGTTTCGATGATGTCTATGATAGAGATCATGACATATCCCATTACCATACAGAACTGAACCTAACTGGGTCACACAAACAAGGGTTTGAATCTGGTGATCATCAATTGAACTGATCTAGTTCAATTGATCTGAATGAGATTCAATTAGGTTCAAGGAAATCGTGCTAGCACTCGATTGAACCTAACGTTCTTCTTTTGCTATCATAAATAAGTTCGTCCTGTCTGAGCCAAAGGAGTTTGTGCTCAAACAGAAGTCTTCATATGGTCTGACTGGAGGTTGTCCAAGTCAGAATAGGTTGTCTTATTTGTAAGACATTACCTGCCATTTTTGGTCACCTGCCATTTCTTGGTCTTTGACTTTGGTCAAAAGTCTACCTTTTGACTGGTCAAACGTTGACCATTCACCCTTTGACTTTTGACCACATGTCATGCACCTATTGGAGAGCTGGTGGGGGCTTGTCCCCCTGCCAGAACCTGGCAAGGAGATGGGCGCACGCCAAGGGAGGCGTGAGCCCAAGTAAGAGGCGCCATGGAGTCCTTGTTGGGACAAGGACTCCATCTCCCTTTAGGATTCCAATGAGAGTTCTTCTAAGAATCCAGTTTGACTGGTCCAAGGCACTCTCCAAGGTAGGAATCCAGGGGTCTCTAATCCCACCAATCAGATTTAGATCTGATTTCACAAAGGGTTGTGATTGGTTGGGAGGAAGATGACTTGGATCACGCTTAGTCTATATAAGAGACCCAGCGCCCAAGTGAAAAAATAATCAAGAAGTAATCAAGAAGCAATCTTCCCACGCCCCAAGGCTGCCTCTCTCCTCCTTTCTCCACGCCATACTCTCTTCTCCCCTTGCTCTCCACGTCCAAAAGTGTTTTGGATTTGGATTGGTGCGATTTAGATCAAGAAAAGGAGATCAAAAGCAAGAAGGCTGCGCTGCTGCGAAGGAACGACTGCAGATCTTCAAAAGGAGTTTTGAAGATCCTCCAGATCAGATCCAGATCTGATTTTTGGAGGCGTGATAGAGAAGAAGAGGATCTCCAGATCCAGCCCGAGTGGATACCGGTAGAGGCCAGGCGCTTGCGTGGCTTGATCCAGAACCTTCCGCTGCAAACAGGATCATCAACAGGGTAATAGGATTACCCAAATTCAGGTAAATTGAATTGTGATTTAATTTATCCTTTTCATTTAATTTTTATTAAATAAATAAGAATCAGATCTGAAAGCATCCCTGATCTGATACAGATCTAAGAGAAAAAATTTTTGAAATATATCTCTTGATCTAATCAGATCTGGACGAACCTGGACCGGGAAATCAGGATTTCCCTTCAACTGGTATCAGAGCCATGGTTCTAAAAATAGTTTAGATCTGATTTTTAATTTTATTTTAATTAAAAATAACGTGATTTCAGATGTCACATGAGATGTGATCAGATCTGAAATCAGGAAAATTAAAATTAAATGATTTGGATCTAAGAACATGAAGATATGCATGACTAGTTCTAGTATAGAATAGTTCTATAGAATAGTTTTGCATGTCTTTGATTTAATATGATTAAATCATATTTTAGATCTTCTTATTTACTATTTTCTGATATTATAAGTGTTATAATAACATCTGATAAACAGCAAATAAAAATTATTTAATTTTAAATATCATATGAGATATGATAGATGCATGACTAGACTAGTTGTAGAATAGTTCTACATAATTGTCTAGATTAGAATTTATTTTGATTAGATCAATTTAAATCTAATTTTTTCAGATTATTATGTGATAATTTAGATCTGAAAACATGCATGATTATGATACATGAGATGTATGCAAAATATGCCATGGTTAGATCTAAATTTGTATATGAGATATATGATATAGATCTATAACTGTTTTGTAGTATTGAATTTACATGTTCCTGATTAAGGCGTTCCTCTTGGCCGTCCGGTCATAAGAACGAAGAAGGGTTTAAAGGCCCTCTCTTCCCATTCGATGGGGTGTTCTTATGACGTGTAGGGGTGCTGCGTGTTCGTCCTTAATCAGAAACCCAAAACTTACTTTCTGCAAAACCCTAGATCCTGAAACCCTAGGATTTATTGTGCATATTTTGTTTATGAACCCAACTTAATTAAGAATTAAGTTTATGGAATATTAATTAGGTCTAAAATTGAGAATTTCAGATCTAAGACATATTCATAATACTGGGTTCGGGCTTGGGTAGCTCAATTAGGTCTAAGCGGTTGATCAAACCGAATCAAGAGTTGGTTAGATGGGATCAACAATGCTTAAATTGACCAGCCTAATAGGATTAAGTCTGGGTCAAGATCGAGTCACGATCAAGCAAGACCTAATTAGGCTCAGAGGTTAGAGTCTGGATTGTAGGCTAACCCAATTGGTTCTGACTCAACAATTTGGTGTCTAAGGTAAGTTTGGCACAGACGACCGACTGGTTTTTAATTGGAAGCTACTCGACCTGAATGCGTTCTTGTGCGAGTTAATGGCATATTCCTTCCACCGGTCTCACTTACCTGGCCATATCTGTTGACACAGTTCTGATCTGAGGTGGTCAATAATCCGAGCTGACCCATGCCACTAGGTTAGTCATAATTGTTATGACTAAGCCAAGTCTAGTTTAATGAGACCTGAATCAATTCTCCCTAAGAAAAGATTAAGTCCGAGGTCTTCCACCATTGTAGACGTGCGGGCCCTTCCCGGGGTTGATTGTTCTCGGCTGGATACAGTGGCTCAGTTGCACCGGGAAGACGCAACCATGTCTATTAGGCATTGGATGCTATGGGCTGGAGGATGAGTTGGGCTCAATATTCCGGATACGGTGAGAGACCCAATTAGGAACCCAGTCTATGCAAATGGTGGGTCTGACTTAACTAAGGAGTGGATCAATATTCCGGATACGGTGAGATTCATGAATTAGAGACCAAGTTTGGGTGCACCATGATTAGAGAATCATTGAACAAGAGTTGTTCACTCATTGGCTAACCCATCACCAATAACTGTTAGGTGAGGTGATGAGTCAGTTGGTGAGACCGCACCACCCACTAGAAATCATCAATCGCGGAGATTTTCGCATCTCTACAGAGGGAGTGTAGGGATCCGAGAAAATAGTGGGAGCTAATTTGTTTAAAAATAAAATCCCTAAACAAATTGGTCAAGTCAAAATTACAGTATCTAACTAGAATCTTTGACTCTCTACAGGAAAATGTCTGCGTCCAACCCACTGGCACGTATCCTAGACACACATAGACTGACTGGACCCAATTATAAAGATTGGCTCAGGAACTACAAAATTGTTTTGGGTTCAGAGAAGTTAACACATGTTTTGGACCAGGACCCTCCCACCTTACCAGCTCGTCCATCCACTGAACAGAGAGCGTCTCTGGAAAAATGGATTGACGAAGACAATAAGGCCAGATACTACATGTTGGGCTCGATGTCTGATGAGCTCCAGCGCCAACATGAAGATATCGGGACTGCTCGCCAAATGTTGGCTCACCTGCAGGAGATGTTTGGTGAACAGAGTCGCGCAGCCAAATATCAAGTCACGAAATGACTTTTTAAGGCTAAGATGCGTGATGGGCAGTCAGTCCAAGATCACTGTCTGACAATGATCAAGGACATGGAAGAGCTTGAGAAGCTCGGTGTGAAGTTGGACTTGGACTTGCAGAATGATATTATTCTGCAATCCTTGACTGATGCATATGGGCAATTCATCATGAATTACCACATGCATAAACTTCAAAATTCCTTGGCCGAGTTGATGAATATGCTGGTTACCGCTGAGCTTTCTATGAAAGGTTCTAAAGGCTCAGTTCTTGCTATGGAACGGACTTCTTCCAAAAGAAAGTCTTATGGAAAGAAAAAGAAGTCTGTGAAAAAGCAAAAGGTAGAAGGATCAAAGAAGAAGAAGGCAGAACCGAAGAAAGAAGGTCGATGGCAAAGGAAAGTGTTTCCATTGCAACAGCGACGGCCATTGGAAGCGCTGATCTGGCCACTACTTACCTGCCACCCTAAAAAGAACAATTGAAGGTGTAAGGTCCTTCTGAGAAGGTATGCTCGTATATTAAACTATCTAAAACCTTATTTTTCTGCATCCAGTGTGGGATGCTTGACTCTGATCTCTTAGTGGCTCACCTATTGCACTTCTCATGCAGGTCTGGTCTGAGATGCAGAAGGTCTGAGGAGATGGAGCATGATCCTCAGCGCAAGTAAATGGAGCAAGAGTTGCTACTATGAGCCTGGAAAAGCTACCCTCCTTCGCTATTATCCATCTGGTTAGATTAAGTCTTAGAAGATCTGTTATTTATGTGCCTCAAAGTAGCAAGATTTATTGTCTGCTTTTATGCTTAGCACAAGACGTATTATGTGATCACCTTCTTTAAGGACCAATTTAAGCATTTCCTTTTTTTGTAAGGAACATAATAATTGCAAAAATGGTTTCCTTGATTAATGGTCTTTATCAGGCTATCATATTGATTTTTAATACCTTTCTTAACTATCGAGCCAAAAAGTGAATATAATGCGCGAAACGACCGTAAGGGATAGTCCAAACACAAAAATTATCTATTGCAACCGTTGAGATTGGGTCAGACACCAATACTAGCTCGAAGATAGGTCCATTAACAAATTGGAGAAAAAATGGCATTGAGTCCATGACTCCGAGTCATATCCAAACTTCCTAGTGAATTCTTGTCTTCAAGGCCCAAAATAGACTTAAATCTCCCCTTTTGTTGGACATGGGGGATATGAGCGCACAAGGAGTCCATTTGCCCTAAGTAAGCAATATGATTGTGTGCGGCCCATTCAAGATGTATCTAATGGTGCCTGGCCTGGAGGCCAACTTTTATCTACCGAACTCTCTTCGTCGAGGTAACTGTCCAATGACACAAGTACTGAAGGCTATAAAAGTCAAAGAATAGACAATGAAAGAAAAAACAAACTGGATTATATGTCACACACTCAATTTATACAGGTATCTCAGAAATCTTCAGGTATCAGGATAATATTCTTATCTTGAGTTGTTGGTCTTTCTGATGAATATCTG
>QRFJ01007094.1:0-47014 GCA_006176705.1 Cocos nucifera
AAATTGAAGCCTACCTGAGAAGATGGGACTTAGATTTGTAGCCAATTGGCTTTAGGTCAAGGAGAGTTAGATATGTGTGCCCTAGAAGCCTAGAATTTGCTGACACTTATAATACACTTCTAAGGACAAAATTATAATTTTAACTATAAATAATAAAATGGGATTATTTTCTATCATAGTGTATATTTGAAAGTGTCTGTAATACATTTCTTAAGTTAAGAATAATGATAGTTCATATTTTCAAGAGTTGAAAATTTAAGATATGAATTTTCATTATTAACTCATAAAATGCTTTCGATCATAGGATCATCATGAGGATGGTGATTGATCCAAAAGGTTGGTGTACGATAGCTTCTTTAGGATAGATGAGTCTTGAGTATATGGTGTAGAGACACCGAAGCGAGAGTATAGATACTTATTAGAGAACGAGGGCACTAAGCGTGACCATCTCAAGCAGTCATCAGAAAGTCTACCTTCTCATCGATGACTGGCTCAAAGTTGAGTGGAACATGCATTGATCCGAGGTTGATCGGCGGAGATCTACACTCATAACCGTCTTGGACTCTTATGGCTATTTAAGCTCTTCTTCTTCCTTAGGATTTCATCTTGCTCGGGTCTCCTCTCTTTTCCTTCCTTCTTCCTTCTTGCTCCAGAGCTCCAGCATCTTCCATCGACTCCTTCGATTCTTGGGGATTCTCTACTTTCTATCGAGCTTGCCGCCTTTTCACTCTCCCCGATCGATTTAGGTCAGTCCCTGAATCTTTTTCTTTGATTATCCCTATCTTTTGTCATCTCTACCCACTCAGTTTCTTTGAGAGAATCTTGAATTTCATTTTCATTTTTATTTTCATTTTTTTTGATTTTTTTAGAAATTTTCTCCACTTTAGTTTGATCCTTATGTCCTCCAAAGAGTCCTGATCAACCGATTCTAGGAGTTCGGCTCGTTTAGCTCTAATGGATCTTCCTCATTTGGACCCCAAGCCTGTAGAAATACCTCGGCCATTCTTTGTCCCTAATACTATTCCATGCAAACTTCGGCCTAAAGACCTTTCCTTGATTAGGATCCAGTTCAAAATTTTCTCCGACTACGAACTTGAACTTCATAGCCCCAGTGATCGAGCTAGCTTTTCTCCTCCTGACTGAACTTGTTTGTACGTCGAAATCCTTCGAGCAGGACTTCAACTAACTTCTTTTGTAGCTGACTTGTTCAGATTTTTAAACATTTTCTTCACCGCCATGGTACTAAACTCCTTTAGATTTATCATAGAATTTCTCTCCTTATGCATCATGACCGATGTCCGACCTTCCATCTTCCTATTTCATAATTTCTTTACTTTCAAATGCCATCCGAACGTCAAAGACTGGTGGTATGTATCTCCCCAGTTCGGCAAAAAGGGGTTGCTCAAGGGCAACCCCTCTTTCATTTATAACTGGAAGAAGAAATTCTTTTTTATTTTCTATTCTTTCTTAGAACTAGGACTTCCTTCATGGGGGGAAATAAGGGACTCAGTTCGTCGAGCTCCTAGGCTTGAGAAAGATGATCGAAATTTGGCCGACAAGCTGAAGAACTTCCAAGCCCCTTCGATCTCCAAGCTCCTGGAGGACCAGACCATGTTCAACTTTGGTCTCAGTTCTCTCAATCTGGCAGGTAGTCCTCTGCGGCCTGCCAATTGTGCATGATCTTCTTTGTTTTTCAAACTCTGGTTTCTTCTTCTGCAGAGATGACTCCCGAGGAGTGAAATTGTCTAACTATGGGGATCAAGTCCCTTAAGAGGAAAGGAGGCTCTATTGGGAAAACATCGAAGAGGGCTTGCACTGATGAGTCGACCCCAACCGCACTGATCCCAGCAACGCCCATCTCTGAGTCCGATGCGGCTGCATCAGATTTGATCATACCCCGAGAGGATGCCGCCACCACACCTCTTGAGTAGTGCGAGGTAGTCGAGAAGAGGAAGAAGAAAAAGGATGCCATCAGAAAAAAGATGAGGAGGGCGGTCGAGAGTTTGAGTGGCGAAGGCTCTGATTAGGAGCGAGCTTTCTTAGACGATCGAGAGGTCGTCCAATCTCTGATGAAGTATAGCATCCTCCCACATATTATCGAGAGAATGGTCGAGATGGAGGATGTCGAGAGATTTGATGAGTCTTTCGCCACTTATCTCAAGGTGACCCACTTTTCTGAACTTGTTTGAATAAATGGTGCGCTTTTAAGGTTTTGACTTAATTTCTTCCTATCTTGTAGCTAGGGCATTACTTGTTTGCCCACTCTAAGGCTGTCGATCTTCACCAGGTCGAGGCTTCTAGAACTCTGCAGGAGGTTCAAGCGGAGGTCGAGAGGGTTTGGGCTGAGGTCAACCATTTGAAGGCGAACTCGAAAATTCAACCCACAAAGATCGAGCACCTTCGGGAGACATCGCGGAAAGAGGAAGAAGTTTCTGCGGGGCTAAGGGCGGCCTTGACCCTCTCCGAAGATAAAAGAAAGAAGGCCGAAAAGGAGGTTGGCATCGAGAGGGAGAGGGCTGTTGAAGCCTTCAAGTCCTCCAAAGCAACGGAGGGCATCAAGATTGTATTCACCTAGAAAGCCTTCTTGGAGAGGTTCGAGATCTGTATGAGGAGACTCATGAAAAACTTTCCTAGAGTGGACCTTGACTTTCTGACAGACGAATCTGACGGCGAAGCCAATCCCTCCAACGTCGATGCCGCATTTCCTACCACCAAACTTGCCCTAGGTGTTCCAAAACTTACAACTGAAGCTTCCAAGTCCATCCCCGAGCCTGAAACTGCAAAGGATGTACCGACCTCGCCCGCTCCTGCACCATCCAAGGTTGAAAATCTTTGATTACTTGTACCCTTTTTATTTCTTTTGGTGTACTCAAATATTTTATGAAATGAAAATGAATTTTCTTTATTTTACACTCGTGCCGTGGTGAATATCATTCAGAATCCTTTTGACGATCGTAGCTAAAGCTAATCAACTCTAAATAATGCCAAGCCACTGCCTCAAGGCATTCCTTTAAAACCCCTAATCAAGGGTTTAAAGAAGGAGGTTCATCACCTAAAGAGAAAATTGAAGAAATTAGAGGACGACCTTCGAGTTTTTTGAAAGAATGCTTCGAAGGCGACCAAAGAGGTCATCGCCTCCAAAGTTTACACATGAAGGATGCTGCAAGCTTCAGCATCTGAAAAGGTAGTTTCAAGAAAGAGATCGCTGAGCTCAAGAGAAATGCCAGTGATAAATCTTGGACGCTAACGGCGAAGATCAGCTCTCTCGAAGCCGATCTCAAGGTGGTGAGAGAGAAGATCCAGTTTCTGGAGGGGAGCTCGCCGTGCTCCTCCGACAAAGCATGATTCGAGTGGGACTGGTCGACGAGGTTCTCCGCTCTTCAAAAGCAGTTGCATGATACTAAGCTCACATACGAGACTTACTGACTAGGTTAGAGTGATAGGATGTCCAAGCTAGAACAAAAACTTCATGCCTCCAACAATGAAGTAATCCGACTTCAGCGATAGCTTGATGATGGTTTTCAAACTAGTACCAGTAGGGAGGCCAAAGAGGTTGCCTCCTTGAGGAGGACCATTGGTGAACTTTGAGAGTCGGTCGACATGAAAAAGACTGAGGTGCAACGGCTCAAGCTCGAGTTGACTTGTGAGCATCAAGCTACTAAGGATGCGGAGGTCGAGTCCAAGGTCCTGAGGAGGAGGCTATGAGAGTCAGAGGAGAACTACCGCCAAGCCGACAAGATGTTTCGTAATAATATGATGAGGCGGAGGAAGCTTGAGGAGGAGGTCGACCATCTAAAAGAATCTTTGGTGATGGCCACCAGTCCGAAGTCTGAGGAGTCTGGCCCTTCTTAGGATTTTGGCTATCTTTTTCTCTTTTCTTTTTTTTTTTGCAATCAATCTTGCCGACCCATGTTTTACGTGTAACGAACTTATTTTTGTAATAAGATGGTACATTTCTTGTTACTCTCATTTCGCATGAACTCAAAGCTTGCTCGTGGTTTTACTTTCTTCATCCTTTTTTTTTTTGCATTGTCTTCTAATGAGATGCTTATCATGGATGTCGGACTGGGGTCTCTTCTACGAACCAAGATAGGATTTCACTTTTCATATTTAACATAGTCAGATCATCATAGAAAGGACACGTGTAAGGATTGTCGGTAGGATTTTTCCTTTCCTCTCATTTTTGGTCAATGAGGTCCTGGCTTATGCACACGTTAGGACAAGATTTTTTTTCTTTTCCCAACGTGGCTTGTGGGGGCATATGAGGACCACTGTCAGAGCCTCTTCCTTCATCCCGTCTTAGATTGATGAGATCTTCGACTTTGCTTATGTCAGGATGAGATCCTCCTGCTATTTCTAATATGACTGTAGGGAAGCATTAGGACCATTGTCAGGGCCTCTCTCCTCATCTCGTCTTAAATTAACGAGGTGTTCGACTTTGCTCATGTTAGGATGAGATCCTCCTCCTATTTCTAACATGATTGTAGGGGCATATTATGGCCATTGTCATGACCTCTTCTCTCATCTCGTCTTAAATTAATGAGACCTTCGACTTTGCTCATATTAGGACGAGGTCCTCCTCCTATTTCTAACATGACTGTAGGAATATATTAGGACCATTGTCAAGACCTCTTTCCTTATCTCATCTTAAATTAACGAGGCCTTCGACTTTGCTCATGTTAGGATGAAGTCCTCCTCCTATTCCTAACATGGCTGTAGGAAACACATTAGGGCCATTGTCAGGGCCTCTTCCCTCATTCTTGTCTTAAATTAACGAGACCTTCGACTCGCTCCTATTAGGATGAGGTTCTCCTCTTATTCCTAACAGGGCCACTTTTGATTGCTTCAATGAGTCATTTATTATTTTCTATCATCACATAATTTTTGCACCAAGAAACAATAATGTTAGAATAGGAGAGTTTTATTGAAGGAAAGTTACTGGTAGTACATTCTTAGATTTTCAGAATTTTAAGGCCACGGGAGTATTAATCCTCCGAGCTTCTTCAAATGATAAGTTTCGGACCGGACGACCTCCTCTACTTCATACGAGCCTTCTCAATTTGGAGCGAGCTTTTCTTGATTTTGAGATTGTGAAACAGTTGCTCGCCGAAGTACTAAGTCCCCCATTTTGAATATTTTGCCTTTGACTTTTGAGTTGTAGTAGCGAGCTATTTTTTGCTTGTAGGCTGCTATTCGAACTTGAACTTTTTTTCATTTTTCTTTCAATAAGTCAAGGTTAGTCCTGAGGTCCTGCAAGTTTTGCTGCTCATTGAATGCCACGACTCATGCTGACAGAAGTTTGAGTTCTATTGGGATGACCGCCTCTATTCCAAAAGCTAAGGCAAATGGAATCTCTTCGATTGACAATCTTGGATAGTTCGATATGCCCAGAGCACATGATAGAGTTCATCCATCCAAGTCTCCTTTGCTCTTTCAAGTTTTGCTTTAATACCTTGCAACAGAATTCTGTTGGTTACTTCAGCTTCGCCGTTTGCCTGTAGATGGAGTACTGATGTAAAATGGTGAGAGATGTTTAAATCTTCATAAAATTTGATAAATTTTGCTTCGACAAACTATCGTTCCATTATCTACAAGGGTTCGAGGCAATCAAACTTAAACTAGATCAGATGAAGTTCTGTATTTTTGCTTCAGTTATTTTTGCCAGAGATTTCACCTCAATCCACTTTGTAAAATAGTCTATTGCCATCAAGAGAAACTTCTATTGTCCGAATGTCATTGAAAAAAATCCAAGTATATCCATTCTCCATTATGCAAACGACCATGGGACGCTCAAGGGTGTAAGTTTGGGAGCCAACTATCTTTGAATGTTTGCATTTCTCTGCTAATGGTCATATTTTTTGACATACTCTATAGAATCATGGTATAAGATTGGCCAATAATAATCCTACCGAAGTAGTCTGTATGATAAGGATCTGGCTCCTATATGATTTTTACAGATTTCTTTATGCACTTTCCACAAAGCAAAGTTGGCTTCTGAAGATCGGAGACATCTCAAGAGCGGAGAAAAATATGATCTTTTATACAGCTTGCCTTCATACAGAACATACTAGGAGGCTTGATTTCTGAGTTTTTGAGCTTCTTTCGGATCATAAGAGAGAGCTCCATCCTTGAGGTAAGCAACTAGCGGGTCGATCCAGCTTGACTCATGCTCACTTGCATAATGGATTGCGACTCCTCCGAACTTGGACATTTCAGAACTTCAAAAGGGCAGTTCGACTGGAGCTAAAGTGGCCAACTTAGAGAAAAGGTCGATTCTGATATTTTCTGCCCTCGAAATTTATCGGATGCTAAAACTATTGAAGGCCAGAGTCAAGTTTCTCACTTTCTCAAGGTATTTTATCATGATTTTCTTTCGAGCTTCATAAATACCGCTAACCTGTCCGACCATCAGTTGAAAATCATTGTAGACTTGGAGCCGATCTGCTTCTAACTCTTTGGCTACTTTTAATTCAGCTATCAAAGCTTCATATTCGGCCCTATTATTAGTTATGAAAAATTCAAAGCACAGCGCGTATTCGGACGACGATCCCCTCTGGGTTCACTAAGATCAGTCCTGCGTCTGCACCGAAAGCATTAGGTGAGCCATCTACATATAGGGCCCAAAAACCTTCAAAAAGGTTGGCTCTTTCTTCAAAGGAGCTCGACTGCAGCCATGGAATGCTGATTTCATTCTGTTCAAGCTCAACTTCATCTGAAATGGTGCATTTCAACTACAAAATCTATCAATACTTGGGCTTTGATTGATCAACGTCCGAGGTCGGTAGTTGATGTCAAATTCTGTAAGCTTGATTGCCCATTTTGCGATTCTTTCTGGAGGCATCCGTTCGATGAAGGACTGCTTTAATTGGTTAATCAGTGAGGAGAGTTATGGTATGCCCTTGAAAATAAGGTCGGAGACTCCAGGCTGCAATTCAGCAAAGCATTAGTTAATTTTTCTAACTTAGTATACCTGATCTCGGCGTTCCCTCAAGACTTCAAGCTTCATGTAGTAGATTGGTCACTGTACTTTCACCTCCTCTTTGACTAGGACTGCCGCAAGGGCTGCTGGGGAGGCTGCCAGGTACAAAAATAATTTCTCTTCGAATTCGGACTTTGCTAATAGGGGAGGTGAACAAAGGTAGATCTTGAGCTCTTTAAAGACTTGTTGACATTCGGTGGTCCAAGCAGAAGTTCTTCGACTATTTTAAAATCTGAAAGAAGGGCATGCATCGTTTGACCGACCTCGAGATGAAGCAGTTCAGAACTGCCACCTTTTCGATCAAGCGCTGAACTTCTTTGATTGATTTTGGAGCAGTCATCTCTTGAATGGCCCAAATATTCTCCGAATTTACTTCAATTTCGTGCTTCGACACCATAAATCCTAAGAACTTTTTTTGAGGTTACACAGAAGGCGCACTTGATTGAGTTCAACTTCATCTTGTATCTCCTAAGGGTGCTAAAGATCTCTTTAAGGTCGGCAATGTGATTTATTGAAGCTCGACTCTTGACAAGCATGTCATCTACATATACTTTCATATTGCACGGTCGATCTGCTCCTTAAAAATTATGTTGACCAGGCGCTGGTATGTTGCCCTTATGCATTTTTTAGTCCTAAAAGGCATAATCCTGTAATAGTAAAAACCACGGTCAAGTAATAAAAGTAGTCTTCTCCTCGTCCTCTAGTGCCATCTGAATTTGTTTATAGCCGAAAAAAGGCATCCATGAAGGTGAGGAGCTCGTGGCCCGAGGTGGCATCCATCAGTTGATCAATCCTGGGTAGGGGATAGCTATCTTTTGGATAGATTTTGTTCAACTTTTTAAAAGTCTATGCACATTCTCCACTTGCCGTTTGCCTTTTTGACGAGCACGACATTGGAGACTCAGTTCGGATAATTAAACTTCTCAGATGAATTCAGCCTTGAGGAGCTTGTCGACTTTCTCTGTAATTGCTTTCTGCCTCTCTGGAGTATTGCTGCGTATCTTCTCTTTCACTGATCGATGTTTAGGATCGATAGCCAGGCAATGTTCCATGACCTCGACATCTATCTTGGGCATGTTGTTGGAAGCCCAAGCAAAAATATCCACGTTCCTTCGTAGAAATTCGACAAGCCGCTCTCGTACTTCCCCTGCTAGGTTGGAGCTGATCTCCACCGTATGCTCTGCATTTCCATCATTCAGTGGGACAGAAGCAAGATCTTCCATAGGCTCGCCCTGCTCTTCCGTTAGATCATCGCAGACATCCAGCCCGTGAATCGAACAAGGATCTGATCGCTTGTCCCTCCGTAAGGCAATTGAATAGCAATGCCTTGCTAGGGCTTAATCTCCTCTGACTTTTTCGATCCCATAACTTATCAGAAACTTTATTTTCAAGTAATATGTCGATACTACTATCCGAAGTGCATTTAGGCCAGGTCAACCGAGGATTGCGTTGTAAGCCGATGGAGCTCTTACTACCAGAAAGTCCATCCCTTAGAGTGTTAAATGGAAATATATATTTTGCAAGAAAGCTTATGTAGGTAGGACTCAGGCAATATATGTTAGCAACTGTGTAGTCTCAATAATACAGACTTTCAGGAGGGTAATAGAAACAGGAGATATGCTACGTTGTAATATGATTTATGTAGCAATGATTTTTAAACACCTGATAGATTTCAATATCAGGACTTTAAAAAGATGATTGGTTGAATGAGATCAAAATTAGGGCTCTAAAGAGGAAACTCTATCTTCTGTTTTCTCACCTATTTTTCATATAAAAAGAAGCCATGGAACTTCTTACGTACGGTTAGCTTTGTAATTTCAAGAGCTCTATCATGATATACATGTAATGAATATATATTAGATTGGAAATTTTTGTTTTTACCTTAATCTTTTCCCTAATTTAACACAATACTAACTAGATTACGATTCAGAGATAAATAGATCAAGCCCTTTCCCTCTCAGAGCTTGGATCCTCTCAAATTCATCATGATGCATATACAGGTCTTACAGTAGGTATATGAGACAACTCATCTCATGAATCACGGATGATGGGAAATATTTTTTACAACTCGGAGTGTAGCTCCACGGACCCCGCGGTAATTGGCTCTCGTGCGGGGTTGGAGTGAAAAAAATTTCTTTTTTCAGGTGCCACTCTCTAATCTCATGCAAGAGCCAATCATCATGGACGGTATCTTTGGAGCTATATTGGCTGCAGTGTAGAAAGAATTTCTCATGAATGACTACAGACACTACTTAAATTATCATGGTTGGGGGTTCAGACCACTTCACCCCCAGAAGTAGAGAATCTATTTCCTTATCATAGTTTAGTCTCTAATCATGGGCTCACGCATAATAAGGAGGATTTAATTAAAGAGAAAGTCTTCACCTTTTTCATTTAACTTAAACTGCCGTCTATTGTTTTTGGGTTGAACAATCAAAACAGGGGGCATGGGCTAAGGCTTGCAGTGAATGGTCTTAGATTGATTGGTCCTTGAGTGAATCTCTTGCTTGGCTCATGATTGCCACAATTTCTAAGATGGACTCCCTAGTAGTCCTTTGACATGTTTGGACAATAGGTTAAGTAATTATAAATCAACTTAAAAGCTTAGCCCATTAAATTTTGAGTCTTATTATCTATAACAATCCATCTAGCTCTCACTAACTAGTTCATATGGGACTAAATGAAAAGTTGGCCACGTATTCAGCTATGATTTAAATAGACGAGCATCCAGACTGCTAACTATATCAAAGTGTTAGATTAGGACTTCTTGTATCATTATCCCGCCAGAGCTAAGATAATGCCGCATGGTCAGTCTTCAGGATGGTTGCAAGATAATTAGGGGGAAAAAAAAAAAGAATGAAGTCTAGGCTAATCAAGTTGCAACATGGCACCAGATTAGACAGGTCGAGCAACATCTAAGGGAAGCCGATAAAACTAGGATGAGTAACGACTTAAGGACAGGCTAAGTCCTAAAGAAGGCATGAGTATAGGCTGAACATGGGTACAACCTACCTAAAAGCCTGGGTAGTAATTTAAAAGGCTGATCAAGTTTTGTGCTAACACACCGGTCTCATACAGGGGAAGCGTGGAGCAGGATTTGTGGAGATGGTTGTTGAAAGGCTTAGAAGTCAAAAGTGGAGAAACAACAGAATGGACTATGGCAACTATCATGAGAAAGTGGATGAAATAAGAGTAACCGGGAATGAGAGTTTCAGTATGAGAGATGGACAACTATTTAGTGGCTAATGAGAAGAATATGAATATTAAGTTGTGATTCTGAGATTAGGCCTTCATCAATCAAACAGTCAACATTTTTGTTTGTCTTCAAGTTATCTTACTTTACTTTTTTATCCTTTAGTTCACAAGTATATTGCACCAGCCTTCTTTCTTTCTTCTCTCGATTTATTATTTCTTCCTTCTTGTCTATCTTTTCTTTCTTTCTTTTTCATCTCACTTTCTTTCTTTTATTCATTTTTCTTTTTTTTACTTTTATTTTTTCTTTTTCTTCATCTTTTCTTCTTTTCTCTTTCTTTTTCTCTTCCAACATGGATGGTTTTCGGAGTCCTAAGCCCATCCCAATCCTCTTTTTTCAAAAAAAAACTATCTCATCAGGACATAAAATCTTGGATTTATGCACGGAACCTAAGATGAGAGAGGAAGCATCATGTGTCATAATTTTATATGCACAGTTTGTTTAGAAGAATTCATATTGGTATATTCATAACTTCTTCTTCTTTTTTTTTTTTTTCTAGGGGGGGTGCACATGTTCGCACTTGGCAAACTAAACAATTGTATAAAAAACCCTAGAAGGAAGTTGCTCTTTTTATTCACGTTTGGCCGAAGGAAAACAATTGATTTATTGTAATGAAGTTAAAGTTGCAAAGCATACAGATTCTCAACAATACGATATTTGATTTAAATATATATTTTCTTGATAAGAACCCAACTTTCACGATAAGAATAAATTAGAATTTTCTTCTTAGCTTTTCTTATTTTGATGCTGATATCATTATCTATTAGGATTTTCGTTTTAGCTTCTCTTATTTTAATACTGATATCATTTAGAATCATATGGCCTATTTGGTATTATATTTATTTAATAATTATACTAAATTAAGTATGATGTAATAAATATATTGGACCTGAATCAGTCAATATGATATAAGCTATTGGCTCTTCACAACAAGCAATAAAAAAAATGTCTTTCTTTCTCTAAATCTCTTTCTTCTTCCTCATTTTCTCTTCTAATTGGAGGTTGACCCCTTCCAAGTGGTCACAATGCATGGAGGAATGTATCATTTAGTATCAGAGCTAGCGATCCCATATCATGACTTTGATCCAATTTGAGATTTCCTTGGTCTGTGGTGCAAATCCATTTTCAAAAGAAAAAGATAGATGCAAAGTTAGCAGAAAGGGGGTCCACGGATATCTGGGTTACTAAGCTTAAAACTGAGGTACAGAATGTCACCAAAATCATCAACGATCTCAAAAACTTAATCATTATCATCAACACGAAGATTGACTCCCAGCCATCTACTTCAATAGAGGAGGTGTTAACGCTAAGTTCCGATACAAACCATCCACTTCTTCCCATGCCTATGAGGGAAATATCACATCTTTCCCTTACGGAGACCATGACTATGGTGCAACCTATGAGGAATTCCTCATTAGCTACTTTATTAGTAGGATTAAGAGAGGATCTGAAGCATGATGTACAAATTTTTCATCCTACTTCCATGTCTACGGTGGTTGATCTTGCTCATCTATAAGAAAAAATACCAATAACCCAAAATTGCATGTTGAAGCTACCACTTATTGAGCCTAAGATTTTCACAATAGCTACACCTAAGGAGGCGCTTCCTCCTATTAAGCACCTAATGCCTATTGAAGCGAAGGCATGAAGAGACAAGGGCTTTTGACAACTATGATAAAAAATTTAGCCCTAGCCGCCGATGTAGACCAAAGCAGTTAGTTTTGATCAAGGGTGGCTCTGATGATGAGATTAAGGAAGCCATGGAGGAGACAGGTGAAGAGTCTATGGAGGAGATGGCACGTGAAATTTCTATGCATGCTATCTTAGCATTCTTATCCCCCCAGACAATGCGAGTTAAAGGGCTAATCAAGCATCAACCAGTCTCTATTCTCATCGACTCCGAAAGCACCCACAACTTCACCGACCCAACTTTTGCCAAAAAAATTCAATGCCAATCCATAGAATATTTTGAAGGAATGGTTGCTAATGGGGACCAAATAGCAACAAATGGTAAATGCTCTAACCTACCAATTACCATTCAAGATTTTCATTTTAAAATAGATCTATATGTGCTTCCTGTTGGGGTTTGTGAGGTGGTGCTTGGAGCCTACTGATTTTGCACCCTTGCACTCATAATTTGGGACTTCTCAAAACTATATATACAATTTACAACTGAAGGATGACAATATTCACTAAAGGATTTCAGAGCTCCAGCCACACAAATCATGAGTAGCCACTCAATCGAAAAGGTCTTGGCAAAGGTGGTACTGCAATATATATGACTCTACATTTTGTAAAAAAAGTAGAGCCAGAATAACCCTTGCATCTAGAGTTGCAGAACTTGTTGAAAGTATATGAAGACATCTTCTCGACCCCTACAATACTACCTCCTAGTCAAACATATGATCATCGAATTCCTCTTCTGCCTATTAGGCATCCCCTGAATATTCAGCTCTACTATTACCTACATTATCAAAAGGATGAAATTGAGTGTCAATCATGAGAAATGCTTGCTAATGGCCTAATTCTACCAAAAAATAGTCCTTATTCATCACCAGTATTGCTGGTATGGAAGTAGGATGGAAATTGGTGGATGTATATCAATTATAAGGCTCTGAATAACATCACCATCAAAGACAAATTTCTAATCCCAACTATTTATGAGCTACTAGATAAGGTACATGGAGCTATTTATTTCTTTAAGTAAGACCTCAAATCAGGCTATCATCAAGCTCGAGTTCATGAAGATGATATTCCAAAGATAGCTTTTAGAACTCATGAAGGTCATTATGAATTCTTAGTTATATTCTTTGGTTTAACTAATGCTCCATCCACTTTCCAAAGTCTTATGAATGATGTCTTCCAACCATTCTTGTGGCATTTTGTGTTAGTCTTCTTCAAACAACATCCTAATCTATAGCTCATCATGGGACAATCACCTGACTTATCTAGAGGTAATATTTTGGACTCTTCAAGAAAATAAATTATTTATTAAATATTCAAAGTGTTTCTTTGCTCAAAGATAGGTGGAGCATTTGGGGCATGTTATATCCAAAGAAGGTGTTGCTACTAATCCCCAAAAGATATCTTATGTGTTGGAGTGGTCTACACCTAAAGATGCTAAAGGATAGCAGAAATTCTTAGGGCTTACTAGTTACTATAGAAAATTTATCAAGGACTATAGAAAGATCAGCACCCTATATTAACTACCTTATTGAAAAAGGATTTTTTCCAATGAAATAGTACTGTAGAGTCGGCCTTTCAAGTTCTCAAACCATCACAACCTAAGACCTCACCCAATAAAGCTAGTCAAAAGATATTATTTGGATTTTCTGACCCTGTATAAGTACCTAAGATCTTTCTAATAAATAATTGATGTGGAACTAAATATACACCTGCACTAGTCCTAACATACTTTCTCCTTTAAGCCCTGGAATCCTCGTCAGGCTAAGGATTCAAACCCATATATCCATCCATAATTACTATAATTGGTCCATGATTAGCCCCAATAAAACCTTACTACAATATCCCTTAGTCCACATAGGCTATGGGCTGAATCGGCTCTGATCCTATTTGTCAAGACCTAGGACCTCACTCAAAAAGGATAGTCGAAAGATATTATTTGGGTTCTCTAGCCCTACATAAATATCCAAAAAAATTTTAATGAATAATTGATATTAGACTAAATATACGTTTGCACAGATCCTCACATAAGCAAGCTATGGTAACTACTACAGTACTAGTACTTCTTGATTTTTTCAAACCATTTGTTATAGAATGCAACACTTCGGACAATGAAATTGGTGCTGTGTTGATGCAAGCAGGATAATCTCCTGTCTTTACTAGCAAAGCTCTATTATATAAGCACTTGGGTCTTTCTGTCTATGAAAAGAGATGATAGCTATATTACATGCTACTGACAAATGGTGATAATACCTAATGGAAAGACATTTCATAATTTATACCGACCATTGTAGCCTCAAGTACTTGATGGAACATCGAGTCTCTTCGGAGATACAACAAAAGTGGACTATCAAGCTCTTGGGATTCAACTATGAAATCAAATACAAGCATAGAGTTGATAATTCAGTTGCTAATGCTTTATCATGCAACATAGGTGATTATATGCTATATCCCACCAATTGCCCAATTGGGTAGAGCAAGTTTGAGCATAAAAAGAACATGATGACTCCTTATAGATAATTATTCAGGAGATTCAAAATAATTTTGATAAGTCTTCACCGTATGCATATACTGGAGGACTTCTTTGATATAAAAATAAGATGGTCCTAGGAGCCAGCTTTGAGAGGCTAGGGAAGGTTCTTTGGCTTTTATATGATTCTCAAGGGGTATGATACTCTAGTATTCATAAGACATATAAGAGGGTTACCAAGAGCTTTTATTAAAAGGGAATCAAGAGAGACATAAAACTTCATATTACTTCTTGAGATGTATGTTAGAGGAGACACTTGCACCATCAAGACTTCTCCAACCCTTACCAATTCTTCAATACATCTAGATTGACATTTTCATAGATTTCATTAATGGCCTGACAAACTCTTTAGAGAAGAGCACTATAATGGTGGTTGCTAACCGTCTTTCTAAATACGTCCATTTTATCATAGTAGCATATTCATATAGTGCTTCCCAGATTGCTCAACTGTTTGTAGAGCATATATTTAAATTACATGGGATGTCTACATCAATTATTTATGGCTATGACCCATTATTCACTAGCACATTTTGGTAGGAGTTTTGTTCCGTCTTCAAGGCACCAAGCTATGGATGAGTTCAGCTTATCATCTCCAATCCAATGTTCAAATAAAAATAGTGAACCGATGCTTGGAGACCTATCTCAGATGCTTCACTAGTCAATAGCCTACGAAGTAGACTAGATGGCTTCTATGGGCTGAATGGTGGTACAATATTAGCTATTATTCTTTCACATGGATGACTTTATATGAGGTAGTCTATAGACAGGCCCCACCTACAATGCTCTCTTATATTCTCGAAAGTACTAATGTCCATCAATTAGAGGAAGAACTAAAGGATCGAGACTGTATCCTTTGCCTGTTGAAGAAAAATCTTCACATGGCCTATGCTAGAATGAAGCAACAAGTAGACAAACATCGTTCAATTAGAGGAAGAACTAATGGATCGAGACTATATCCTTCGCCTGTTGAAGAAAAATCTTTACATGGCCTATGCTAGAATGAAGCAATAAGCAAACAAACATCATTCTAAAAGGGAGTTTATGGTTGGTGACATGGTATATCTTTGGCTCCAGCCATATCAGCAAACTTTTGCTACTGTTTGCAACAATCTCAAGCTATCTTCTCGATTCTATAGACATTAGTTGCTTATAGGCTTAAGCTGTCAAGTAGATCTAAAATCCATACGATTTTTCAAGTCTCCTAGTTAAAAAAGAAGATTGGCTCAATGAATATAATAATTTTTTAATTACCTAATTTAGAGGATGGGATAATAAAAATTCAGCCTATGAAAATTCTTGATTATCGTATGGAAAAGTATCATAATCACACAATAACCAAAGTACTAGTCCAATGGGCCTATTTGCCTTATGAAGATGCCACATGGGAAGATTAGCATAAGCTTAAGAAGTGCTTTATAGAATTTCAATCTTGAGGATAAGGCTATTTTCGAGAAGGGTAGAGTGATAGGAACCCAACTTTGGTAATAAGAATAAATTGGGATCTTCTTCTTAGCTTCTCTTATTTTGGTATTGATAACATCGTCTATTGGGATTTTCCTTTTAGCTTCTCTTATATTGATACTTATATCATTTAGAATCATATAGTCAAATTGGTATTATATTTATTTAGCAATATGCTAAATTAAGTATAATATAATATATGGAATATTGGATCTAAATCAGTCTATAAAATATAGCTATTGGCTCTTGACAATAAAGCAATAAAGAAATCTCTTTCTTCCTCTAATCTCTTTCTTCTTCCTTCTTTTCTCTTCTAATTATAGGTTGATCCTCTTGAAGTGGTCACAATAAGTGGAGGCACGTATCATTTTTTTACTAAAAAAAAGAATGTATAGTCTTTTAGATGCATGGACTAATTCAATCATGGATAGGTTAGCTTCAGAGTCTTTTGAGTCTTCTTTTCTTTGCTGTAGTATAAAATCATCCTACAAATGTTCAAGCACAAAATGGTTTCACTTATATTAAGAGACTATTTATGTTTCGTAATGGAGCTAACTTACATAAGATCACCTGCATTGTTCAGTTTTTATGTCGATGAATCATGTGTATTTTTTTTTCTTTTTTTTTCTTTTCTTTTTTTATTTTTTTTCTTTTTTTATTTTTTTTCTTTTTTCTTTCTTTCCTTTTTTTTCTTTTTTTTTTTCTTTTGCTTCGAAGAAGTTTGTCTCAATAGCACAAGAGAAGAAATTTGACTTTTTGTGGGTAACTTAATTTGGTTAGCTACCATAAAACTACTTACTAGAGATACCTATTTGCATGCTAAGATTATTTTGCTAATACATCCATGGGGTGTCTTACTCATATTAAATTTAATGTGCTGGTTTCAGATATGTGCTTATAATGTTCTAATGGTGCCTTCATATTTTTTGTAAATAAAATAGGAGAGATTTCATATTAGTAGTTCTAACTATTTATATCTTCCTGGGATTTTGTAGCTTTCAGGAATCATCAATATTTTCTGTACTAACCATTCTCTAACATTCTTCTTGCGTATGAAGAAGAATGGAGGAAGCTTCAAGAGGAATTAACTCAGATTCAACTATAGCAACCACCAACTCTTAATTCTCTGTAGCACCTAGGATCGATCAACAACCTGCATCCCCTCCCTCAGGCAAAAAGAGCCCTCACCCATCCAATTCAAAGATGCTCGCATGCATGAAGGACATCAGGCATTGTGGCACGGCGTCTACAGGTCTGAGGAGGAAGGCATGCTAGATAACTTTCTAAAAAACACTCGCCAGGAAACATACCATAAAAAAAGTTCAAACCATGTGAGTCGACTCGTCGAGGCCTGCAAATTCTGAAGGTTGTGCATAATATGGCCAACAATGAGTCCAACAAGTTGATGCCTGCTAATTAAGTTCTTGATGACCGACCAAGCTCACGAGTTTGAGACGAAGATTATTGCTGGCCCAGGCATGGATCACTCTGAAGATGGCCAAATTGTGTGCTTCACAATTCTTTGGAAAGTCACGTACCCCTAGTGACGTTGGAAAGCTTTGTAGTCCCTAAGAAGTACATCCCTGATGTAAAGAATACTAACAAAATGGTGTCACTTGAATTTTTAGATGGTCGAAAGAAGAGGTGGAGGTTCCGGTACCATTGCTGGACATGTAGCCAGGCCTTCGTGCTGACAAAGGGTTGGAGTCAATTTGTGAAGGAGAAGGCGCTGCATGAAAAAGGTGTCGTTGTATTTTATCGGTTCTAGGAAGAAATACATAATGGACACGTGGAATCAGTTTTATATGATTTACGTTATACCTTTTGACAATGGTGGAGACGAAGTAATCGTCAGAGAGCACGCTGATGAAATGATCGAGAACCAAAGATCTGAGTCCGGTTTGGACATGATTGAGAAAAGCATGGAGGAGAAAACGAAGGAAGAGATGCCCAAGAAGTTTCTGACCGGAGGACATGAGGGGGTGGAAGAAGCGGTGGAGAAGAGTTCGACTGGAGCACAGGAGGTAATGAAGGTGGAAGACCAAGATAGAGATAAGATCAGTTTGATCATAAATCAGGAGACGAACTCGGAGGAGTATTCTTTAGAAGGGAAAGAGGAAGTGGAAGAGACAGAAGCGAAGCAAGAGAGATTCAAAGAGGGAGTTTGGTTGATCGTTTGGGGTTCGGATTTCTCCACGATGATAAAGACAAGCTGGTTTTATCCTACAGAGCTCTTGTAATATCATCACAGAAGTAGAAAAGGAGGAAGATAGAGAAGAAACCAGAAAAAGGATCTACCTTCCCTACAAAATTAATTTGTCCTCCGGTAGCAGCTTCATTCCATTAAAGTAAACTCTTTTGGGTTCGGTGGTATTGGACCAAGGTTCGGCATATTCATAGATATATGGCTGACACTTGACTCTCACCATCATCCCATTGGATCACTTGCACTTGGCACAGAGTGGCACGGCACAAGATATGGAAAATGGCATGGCACAGGTATTATCCTCATGTTTCGGGACTTTGAAAATGGCACAGACAGAAAGCTAGACTACTTCTCCGCCTAATATGAATTCTACGTAAAGCTGGAGTGCTATCTATCATCCACTTTTCACTCTCCTGTACGCTGCCCTCCTTTTTATATGTAATCAGATGTTGCCTTACCCTATGTTGAGGGATACTATTTTTTGTCCCACTCTCATGTAAATTCTTCAATAAATTTGGGTGGCTCACTTGGCCTCCCTTAACCTTCCAAAAAAAAAAAAAAAAACCTTCTTGCTAATTGCTAGATTTTTCTTATAGATTTTTTTACCAATAATTATGAATTTTATTTATAATAGCATGACCATTTTCTAGCCAATGCATGTAAAATGGAATGGAATTATTTTGTGAGAAAGCTTATGCAGGACTCATGCAATGGATGTTAACGGTTGTGAATATCTATTTATTCTTCAATAATACAGATTTTCACAAGGGTAATAGAAACAAAGAGAAGGTAGAGATTTAATTAGTTTCTTAGCCATATGAGAATTGCAAGATTTACATAGCAATCATTCTTAAAAACACCTTCTAGACTTCCATATCAGGACTTTAAAAAGGTGCATGGTTGGTTCAAAGAGATTTAAGTAGCACGCAAATTTTAACATTGGTACTCTAATGACGGAACTCTATCTTCTATTTTCCCACCTGCTTATCATATAAGAAGCCATGGAACTTGCTACGATGAGCCTTGGAATTTCAAGAGCTTTCATCATGATGTACATGCAATGAATATATTAGATTGGAATTTTTGTTTTAACCTCACTCTTCGCACTTGTTTAACGCAATGCTAACTTGTTACTGATTCAGAGACAATAAAGATCAGGACCTTTCCCTCTCAAAGTCAGGATCCTCTCTAATTCGAGCCTAAACTATAGGGATTTAGTTCTACAACCGCAATTTTCCATATGTTGCATGATGATCGTGATACATAGGTCTTGTATGGTACATGAGTCAACTTATCTCATGAATCGAAGATGGCTATGCAATTATAGTTGCTGCACATAAATTACCATGGTTGAGGGTTGGATCACTTCACTTCAGGCCCAAAATTGGAGAATTTATTTCCTCCTCTAGTCTAGTCTCTAATCATGGCCTCATGCATAATAAGAGGATTTAATTGAACAAAAAATCTGGGCCTTTGTCATTTAACATAGACTACCACCTATTTCTGTTCAATTAAATATTCAAAGCAGAGAAACAAGATGAAGGCTTGCAGCCAATGGTCCTAGATTGAATCTCCTGCTTTGCTAATAAAAGCCTCAATTTCTAAAAAGGATCCTCAAGTACTACTTCGACATGTTTGGACAACAGGTTAATTTTGTTGGAGGAGAAGGCCTCGATATATAAGTTGGAATCTGAATCAACTTGAGGAAGGCTGCAAGATAATTAAGAAATTGAATAAAGTGTAGGCCGATCAAGTTATTACATGGTGCCATATAAAACAAGCCGAGCAGCATTTAAAGGAAGCTGATCAAACCGGTTAAGTAGTCAAGGCATGGTTGAGTGCCAAAGAAGGCATGAATATAAGCTGAATGCGAGTACAGCCTACCTGAAAGGATGGATGTCGATGTAAAAGGCTGATCAAGTTCCGTGCTAAAACATCGGTTTCATACAGGGGAAGCTCTAGAGCAAGACGTCGAGAAAGTTGCTAAAAAGGCTAAGATGTTGAAACTGGAGAAACGTTAGAATTGACTACCGGAACCATCAAGAGAAAATGTGATAGCAACTAGGAATGACAGGTATCAATATGGAAGATGGACAACTGTTTAATGGTTAATGAGAAAATGTATAAATCTTTTTTTTCATGAAAAGGATGTATAAATATTAAGTTTTAATTTGTAGAGAAGACCTTCACCAACCGAATCATCAGCATTTTTATTTTATCTTTCAGTTATCTATTTTATCTTGTAGTTATCTTTCTTTACTTTTCTTTTAATCTTTTATTTGGTATTCATGGTTCTTAGCATACCCTCGTAGTTATCACTCTCTTCTAAAGAAGGCGATAGCAAAAGTCCCCGAAGATCAACACAGCCCATGCATTGATCCAGCTATAGACTTGTTCTCCTTGCCATCCCATATCAGGAGTTAAAAATAGGAGCAACACAGCCCAAATGGCATCATCAGTCATTTGGACTATTTTGCACTCATCCCCTAGCCTAAACCAACTCTTTTGATCTATCTTAGAAAATACCTTAGCTCCGGACAACAAGTCTATCATGTAATCCAATCTCAAAACCAGGACAAAATGTTTCAGCATTATTTTATTTATGGCCTTGCTATCCACACACGTATGTTAGCTTCCTTCCTTAGGTGTTAGAATGGTTGGAACTGCACAGGGGATCATACTCTTTGAGCATACCCTCTCTCCAAAACTTCACTCACTTATCTATACAACTTTGCATGCTCTATAGGGCTCATCCGATAATGGGCTCAATTCGAAAGATTAGCTCCTGAAATCATCGATGCGATGTTGGACATCTCAAAGTGGAGGTAACCAAATGGTAACTCCTTCGAGAGGATATCAACAAACTCCTGAATAATGGATTAAGCCATCTTTGGAATACTACTGTTTTCCATAGCCCAAAACCATAACCTAACTAGACTAATTGCCTCATTAAATTTTGCTTGCAAAATAAAGATCCTATCTTACCCAGGTTATAGTTTGGATACCACTTCCTTGGATGGTGCTAACATAATTTTGATCCTCTTTATGACAAACAAGTGTTCTTCCTCTTGTAATGCATTGCACCTTTATCATATTGTCAAGGACATCACACTAAAAGGTGATAGGCATCCATTCATACCATACTCCATGTTTATACTTGCTACTAATAAAGAAAGATATCAAACTTTTATTCAACACAACTTGTGAGGACTAATGCAAGTATTTAGTCCCGCATCAGTTATTCGCTAGAAAGATCTTGGATACTTATATAGGACCAAGAAATACAAATAATACGTTATAGCTAGTCTTTTTAGATGAGATCCTGATCATTATAAATGATGTCAGAGCCGACCTAGTATACATAACCTATATTAGACCTATCAACGGATCGGATTAGGGTCAAAACCTAGATATCTAAATTTGGACCTGATTTTAATTAATGGTACCAGACCTGGATCTGAATACCCAATGGATATGGTCTTAAAATACCATACCCAAATTCTAATAGATCCTGGATATCCGGACCTAGTTCTGGGACCTGATGCTTACCTAAAGGAAAAAAAAAGTAGGCGACGGATCTCAATAGACCCGCAGAGGGAGAGGGCACGAGCAAGATGCCGCCGTCGATCAAAGGATTGAGAGAGGAAAGGGGGCGCGGCGCGAGTTGGGGTCCGGCCGCAATCCATCGACGACAGATCTTATGGTGGAGAGGGAGAGGCGGGGAGCAGGGGACGGAGTTTGGGAGAGGCACCGTCGGTCAAGTCAACAGACAGAGAGGAAGAGAAGGAGAGAGGGGAGGGGGCGCTGCCGTCGAGAGACAGAGAGGAAGAGAGGGAGAGAGGGGAGGGGGCGCGGCCGTCGGTCGAGTCGAGAGACAGAGAGGAGAAAAGGGAGGGACTCAAGAGACAGAGAGGGAAAGAGGGGAGGGGGCGCGGCCATCAGTGGAGTCGAGAGATAGAAAAGGAGAGAGGAGAGAGGGGAGAGGCGTGAGTCGAGAGATAGGGAGGGAGAGAGGGGAGGGGGCACGGCCGAGTTGGGGTCCGGCCATGGCCCACCGGCGACGGATCTCATGGCGAAGAGGAAGAGGTGGGGAGGAGGGGAGGGAGTCAGCGAGAGGTGTCGTCGGTCGAGTCGAGAGATAGAGAGGGAGAGAGGGGAGGGGCACAACCGTCGGTCGAGTCGAGAGACAGAGAGGGAGAGAGGAGAGAGGGGAGGGACTTGAGAGACAGAGAGGAAACGAGGGAGAGAGGGGAGGGGCCGCGGCCGTCAGTCGAGTCGAGAGACAGAAAAGGAGAGAGGAGAGAGGGGAGGGGGCGCGAGTCGAGAGATAGAGAGGGAGAGAGGGGAGGAGGCACGGGCGAGTTGGGATCCGACCGCGGCCCGCCAGCGATGGATCTCGTGGCAGAGAGAGAGGCAGGGAGGAGGGGAGGGAGTCGGGAAGAGGCGCCATTGGTTGAGTTGAGAGACAAAGAGGGAGAGTGAGAGAGGGATTTCATTAGGGCATTTTTTCTTGAGAGATTTTAGGCCGTTGGATCTCTGATCTAACAACTTAAAATATTTTTAATATTTATAAATATAATAATATAATATTATTATATTATATTATATATAATTCGGTTCTCGAATCTATCGGATCTGAATACTAAATATCTAGATCCTATCCATTTATATCATAATTTATCGAGTCTGGATCCGAGTCCGTGTAAACGAGGTCCAATACTAGTACCAGACCCGGACCCATCGGATAAATACCTATGGATCTCGGGTCTGGACCCAGCCCATTGACAACTCTAACCTATATAGACCAAGCGATACTGCAGCACAAGTTCATTGGGGCTGACCTCCATGCGGGCATATATTTAGTTCCACATTGGTTATTCGCTAGAAAGATCTTCTATACTTATACAGGGCCAAGGAATGCATAATATACTCCCACTGGCCTTTTTGAATGAGGTCCTAAGTTATTAGAACCCAATGAACCCATGCTGCAGCATCCCCTAGTCAACATGGGCTATGAGCTAGATCGGCTTTGATATAATTTTTAACAACCAAGGAGCTCATCTAAAAAAACTGGCTGAAAGATATTATTTGGATTTCTTAGCCCTATATAATTATCCAAGATCTTTCCTGAATAATCGATATAAGACTCAATACACATTCATACAGATCCTCACACCACAACCTCACTATCTTTCTTCAACTATTAGGTTCATCTTCTTTTGTTATCTCTCCAAGAAGTTGGTTGAAGAGTTGTCTACATGGTCATAAGTTTTATTTCAATCCAGAAAAGGGTTGTCCATTCTGTCAATTTATAAAAATATCTAGTTAAGGTGGACACTGACGATCTAGATTTTTATGCAATCTATATAGGGACCGGTTCTAGGGACCTTGCTTCCTTGCAATGAGAAGGCATAACAGATGTATTCATAGATGAATGCTTGGCTATTATATCGTTCATTCTTCGCATATTTTTCTTCCATGGTTTGTTACAACCATGTTTTCAAGATCATCTGCTGTCAATATAGCATGATGTTTTCCACAACCATAACTTAGCTTCCTTGAGTCTTACCTCATTATTCAAATGCAAAACTGCCTGATTTGTATTGCGAAACATTTTTCTCTATGATGCTCTTTCTTGGGGTCATAAGTAAAAAGGGTTATCTCAGTAATATTTTTGTACCTGTCTATCCATATCCTCAGTCTTCTGCTTTGTCAGCTTTATAGGTGCTTTTTCTTGCCCTCTTTAGTGCTTAATCTACCACATGAATCATCATTTGCAGCAATCTTTTTCATTCATTACTTGTTCAGCCTCTTTTATCACTACCTTATATCTCCACATTTTTTTTTTGTCAGCGCTTGAAGCAAGCCTGAGTTTCCATGACAATCTTGTGAAACTCATCAATTCAGCTAAATATTTCATTGGAAGTAGTTTTCGCAAAAGAACTTTCTCTACCTTTTTTTTTTTTTTGTGTGTGTGTGTGTTTTTGCTTTCTAGATCTCTGGTCCAGCATCTAATTGGCATGGCTACACTTTATTCCATCTTTTGAAATTCACCTCCAAATGATTTCTTGGTTCCCCTCAAATGTCACACCAACTTCTTATAGACTCCATGAGCATTCACTTATTTTTTTATCTTAGGACAAACATTCATAAATCACTAACATATGTTGCATGGTAACCCCTTTTCTAGAAACTATTGACCCTTGCAAGTCTCTGTTTTCTTCTAAAAATATATCTAATTTGCTTAGTTAGTCCCACTTCAAAGAACCTTTAAATTCTTCTTGAAAAATGTAGTGCTCTTGCATAAATTATATCCTAAAGCAAGGTGAAGTATTATTTCAGCCATCTCATTTCTGTAACTAAACACTAAATCTCTAAGTACTATCATAATCCCTCCTATCTCTCCCAAGGTTTTTCGAACCGACCAGTACATCCCATACCATACCACACCGACGGAGAATCAGAACGGTTTGGACTGATTTTTTATAAAATGATCTGAACCAGACCGAACTGGTTAGTATGGTATGGTATAGGCCAGTACCGAGCAGTTTGATCTGGTACGTATCGATATGGCACCGGTACGGGACGGTATGATACGGGACAGTTTTTTTTTTCTTCTTTTTTTTTGGACCATTGAGTGGGATTTTTTTTTGATTTTTTTATTGACGATATGGGATGGTATAATATGGTATGGTACCGTACCGATTGGTAACCGACATGAGTGCCAGTACCGAGTCCGCGAATCTTGATCTCTCCCCATAGGATCATTTAAGTCTCTGCCCATATGCATTGTTTCAACCTAACGAATTCCTTTCAGTAAGATAGCCATTTCCATCCAGATTTGCTTATGGAGATTTTCCTTGGAAACATTGGGACATAGGTATTTTTAAGGTAGATCCTCTCATCTTTATTTATCTCTTATCCACTTGTTCTCTTAAATCTTTTTTTCTCAGAAAAGCCCACTAGTTTATAGGTTTTATCTATTAAAGTCCCTGCATTTCAAGCAGCTAATATATTTTTTCTAAACTTTTTAAGAATTGATTTCCTAATTGACTATCCCATTTATTCAATTCAATATCATCCTATTAATATCATAATGGCACAGTAATGTTTCATTATGCCAACATCATCATCATGATCCCTGTTTTTCATCAAATATGTGATTCTATATAAAGCACAAGTTTAAGAAGATTGTGGAAGGATTAAGATCGACTATTGATCTAATGCTAATTGTCTAGGATTTGGTGTTATATTCCAAGTCCAGGAAAATTTAGGTTGACATGGACCTGCAATGAAACTCATGAGATCAATTGATAGATAGAAAGATCTATGCTATTGGTCAGTATAAGCTCATGCAACAGATAATTGTGAGGATTTATGATGCTCCTAAGCCTTGGAAGGCTACGGGAGGAGTTAGGAGGTTGGGTCCGAAGATTCCAGAGGCTTGGTTGGTACTTTGGAGACCTGAGACACAAAGTGAAGCAAGGAACCAAAGTCGTAGAATCAAGACTACAGAAAGGAGATTTTCTATAGGTTAGCCGGTTTAGTCCAAAATTGGATCGGCTAAGTCTCAGTGCACAGGCAAAATAGAGAGCTGCGCGTTCGAGACTGCTAGCACGGCACAGAACTGGGTCGGCTCAGTTTCAGACTGAGCCAACTCAGTGAAACTTAGCCGGCTCAGTGCGCGGACAGAATTACGCGAGGGTCTATTTTGGGCTAGAGTCTGGGATGATCCTAGGGGTCTTAAGGCTTAGTTTGAGAGATCTTAAGGGGGCTAATTCATGTATGGATCGGATCTAGATCCAGAGGATGAGAGCATAGGAGACATGGGTATACATGGGCTCAGTGAGTGCTTTCATGTATTGGGTTAGCCGGAGAGTTTTTTGGTCGGGCCTAATGGCTATGTATAAATACATGGGTTGTATTAGGGTTTATAAGGTTAGAATCAATATACACCTTTTCTTTCTCAACTCTTTTCTTCTCTTCTCTCTAGAGTTGCCGTCCTAGGGTTCTTGAAGAAGCCCTAGAGAAGGGGGGCATCTCCCTCAAGCCCAAGGAGGGAGGCGCCCCATCACATATCCAGGTGGAGGATCGATGGTTTGCTGCCCATAGAGAACGTCACAGATTCCTTCAGATCCATGCTAAAGATCAGGAGCTTCCGCAACATGATATCGGTGCTTGTGATGTCAAGGATGATTGGCGTTCGAGCGATATCATGGATCTACAATTTAGTATCATAGCTAGATGATGCCTGAAATGTTGTGGATGACAATATGATATCAGAGCCAGGTTTCAGAGCCTGATGGTGCATAGAAGAGCCAAGTTTCAGAGCCTGATGGTGCATAAAAGGAAAGAAAAAGTCGTACAAGATGAAATCAAAAATCTGCATAAGGATTCCATGGTATATCTCAAATCTACCTTATTATTGCTGTAGTTTGGCCAACCGGGAGCAGCAGGTTGAAGGTGGAGGTTGAGAGGATTAACGGAAAGTGATTTTCTTAGGGTGGAAGGATTTGATGAATGATTTGCTGATCAATCTTGGTGGAAAGATCGGGATATATGACGATTATATGACAGGGAGCACTGGAGTGCTGTAGTAGCATTTTTCTGGAGATGCAGGACTGAGAGAGGCTCGATAATCTAGCAGCCGAGAGAGGTATTTAAGCAGAGAGCATCTGAATTATTTAGGAAGATGGGCAGTGTAGGACTGTTAAAGAGAGGTTTTTCAAGAGATAATGGTCGAAGAAAGGCTGAAGAAGCGACTATACGTCCTTCGATGTTTGGAAGACAGGGAAGTAGTCAGAGATGTATTCAGTGGTTCGATTAGAGTATGGATTTGCAAAGTCTTGAGAATGATGGAGATGGATGATCCATGAAGGTCCAGTAGGTTAGGGCTGGGCGGTTGTAGAGCAGCGCAGAGATGAATCAGGAAGCACTGGAGTGCTGCAGGAGCGCTTCCCTGGAGGCACAGGGGCTGAGAGAGGCTCGACGGTACAGCAATCGAAGAGTGTATCTCAGTAGAGAGTGTCAGTGGTATCTCAGAAAGATCGGATGCAGGTCTCAAGGAGCGCCAGGAGGTCTCTAGCAGCTGAAAGTATCATGGATCAGATTTCTTCTACATGAGCACTAGGAAGAGTCGTGGTTCAAATGGAGGATGGTTCTCCAGGCGCAACTGAAGCGATGGCTGATGTAGGGGCAGAAGAGAAGAACTATGATGGAATTTTTTAGGGTTCAGTCGCTGATTTCAGAAGAATCGGATGAGCTCTTGGATTTTGGAGGTGCCCGCAGGTTGCGGAGGTATCCAAGACAGCTTCGAAGGGGTCTGCGGAGCGTGGAGGATTCGAAGGAGCAGCGACGGTGTTTGAGGTGTAGCGTTGAGTGGTTGGCCTCGAAGGACTCGATGACAAAGTCAACTTCTGTGGCATCAGGTAGACTTCGAATATAGATGGGCAATTGGAGAAAAATTTGATATGAGTTCAGAGCAGAGGGGTGCGGGAGGATCGATATCCTAGCACCAGTGTCGGTGATGCACAGTTTCAAGTAGAGCGGCATGTGCAGGAGGACAGACGTAGTTCTGAGGAGACCATGTCAGGATTTGCACGAGTGTCGGTACAAAAACGTTGCGGGTTCTTCAGAAAAGTTCAGAAAAAGTGATGCAGCTGCTAAGCAGAAGGGATCCTACAATTTCAGGATGGTGCAAAGGTGTAAGCATAGGTCTTCAGTGGTGGAGGCGGTCATCCCAAAGGCCTCAAGGGAGCACAATAGCTGAAGAGGATTGACTGAAATGATGATTGCACAAGGGGCTGTCGAGTGCACAGGGACAGTGGGATCATGCAGAAGGTCATTGTCGAGAGGTTTGCCAAGACTTAGGGGCACCAAGATGGAGATTGTGAGGATTTATGGTGCTCTCAAGCCTTGCGAGGCCATGGGAGGAGTCAGGGGGTTAGCTTCGAAAATTTCAGGGGCTTGATTGGTGCTTCGGAGATCTGGAATGCAAGATGAAGCAAGGAACCAAAGTCGAAGAATCAAAACTATAGAAAGAAGATTTTCTGTAGGTTATCCAGCTCAATCCAAAATTGGATCGGCTAAGTCTTAGTGCACAGGTAAAATAGAGAGCTGCGCGTTCGAAACTGCTGGCACGGCACAGAACTGGGCCGGCTCAGTCTAGTGGAACTTAGCCAGCTTAGTGTTGAGACTAAGCCAGCTCAATGCACGGGCAGAATTACGCGAGGATCTATTTTGGGCTAGGATCTGGGATGATCCTAGGAGTCTTAAGGCTTGATTTAAGAGGTCTTAAGGGGGCTAATTCATGTATGGATTGGGTCTAGATCCAAAGGATGAGAGCATGCGAGACATGGGTGTACATGAGCTCGGTGAGTGCTTTCATGTATTGGATTAGCTGAAGAGTTTTTTGGTCGGGCCTAACGGCTAGGTATAAATACATAGGTTGTATTAGGATTTATAAGATTGGAATCAATACAGATCTTTTCTCCCTCAACTCTCTTTTTCTCTTCTCTCTAGAGTTGCCGCCCTAGGGTTCTTGAAGAAGCCTTAGAGAAGGGGGCGTCTCCCTCAAGCCTAAGGAGAAAGGTGCCCCATCACAGATCCAGGTGGAGGATCGGTAGTTTGCTGCCCATAGAGAACGTCACAGATTCCTTCAGGTCCATGCTAAAGATTAGGAGCTTCCGCAATATGATATCGGTGCTTGTGATGTCAAGGATAATTGGCATTCAAGCGATATCATGGGTCTACAATTTGGTATCATAGCTAGATGATGCCTGAAATATTGTGGACGATAATATGGTATCAGAGCCAAGTTTCAGAGCCTGATGGTACGAAGAAGAGCCAAGTTTCAGAGCCTGATGGTGCATGGAAGGGAAGGAGAAGTCGTACAAGATGAAATCAAAAATCTGCATAAAGATTTCATGGTATATCTCAAATCTATCTTGTTATTGCTGTGGTTTGATCAACCGGGAGCAGTAGATTGAAGATGGAGGTTGAGAGGATTAATGGAAAGGAATTTTCTCAGGGTGGAAGGATTTGATGCATGATTTGTTGATCGATCTTGGTGGAAAGGCCGGAATGTATGACGGTTATATGACAGGCAGGGAGCACTGGAGTACTGTAGTAGCATTTTCCTGGAGATGCAGAGCTGAGAGAGGCTCAACGATGTAGCAGCTGAGAGAGGTATTTAAGCAGAGAGCATCAGGATTCTCTAGGAAGATGGGCAGTGTAGGACTATTAAAGAGAGATTTTTCAAGAGATAATGGTCGAAGGAAGGCTGAAAAAGCGACTATACGTCCTTCGATGTCTGAAAGATGAAAAAATAGTTGGAGATATATTCAGTGGTTCGACCAGAGCATAGATTTGCAAAGTCTTAAAAGTGATGGAGATGGATGATCCATGAAGGCCCAGCAGGTTAGGGCTGGACGATTGTAGAACGGCACAGAGACAAGTCAGGGAGTGCTGGAGTGCTGTAGGAGCGCTTCCCTAGAGGCACAGGGGCTGAGAGAGGCTCGACGGTGCAGCAGCCGAGGAGTGTATCTCAGCAGAAAGTGTCAGTGGTATCTCAGAAAGATCAGATGCAGATCTCAAGGAGCGCCAGGAGGTCTCTAGCAGTCGAAAGTATCATGGATCAGATTTCTTCTATAGGAGCACTAGGAAGAGTCGCGGTTCAGGTGGAGGATGGTTCTCTAGGCGCAATTGAAGCAATGGCTGGTGTAGGGACAAAAGAAAAGGACTATGATGAAATTTTCTAGGGTTCAGTCGTTGGTTTCAAAAGAGTTGGATGAGCTCTTAGATTTTGGAGGTGCCTGTGGGTTGCGGAGGTATCCAAGATAACTTCGAAGGGTCCACGGAGCGCGGAGGGTTCGAAGGGACAGCGACGATATTCGAGGTATAGCGTTGAGTGGTTGGGCTCGAAGGACTCGATGACAGAGTCGGCTTCTATGGCATCAAGTGGACTTCGGATATAGATGGAGCTCTGAAGAAGTGGCTTCACAATTGGAGAGGAATTTGACATGAGTTCAGGGCAGAGGGGTGCGGGAGGATCGATATCCTAGCACCAGCGTCGATGATGCATAGTTTCAGATAGAGCGGCATGTGCAGGAGAACAGGCTTAGTTTTGAGGAGACCATATCAGGGTTTGCAGCGAGTGCCAATACAGGAACGTTGCAGGTTCTCCAGGAAAGTTCAAAAAAAATGATGCAGCTGCTAAACAGAGGAATTCTATAATTCTAGGATAGTGCAGAGATGCAAGCATAGATCTTCAGCGACGGAGGTGGTTATCCCAAAGGCCTCAAGAGTGCACAATAGCTAAAGAAGATTGGCTAAGACGATGATTGCACAAGGGGCTGTCGAGTGCACAGGGACAGCGGGATCGTGCAGAAGGTCATTGCCGAGATGTTTGCCAAGGCTTGGGGGCACCAAGATGGAGATTATGAGGATTTGTGATGCTCCCAAGTCTTGAGAGGCCACAGAAGGAGTCAAGGGGTTGGCTCCGGAGATTCCAGGGGCTTGGTTGGTGCTTCGGAGATCTGGGACACAAGATAAAGCAAGGAACCAAAGTCGAAGAATCAAAACTGCAGAAAGAAAATTTTCTGCAGGTTAGCCGGTTCAGTCCAAAATTGGATCGGCTAAGTCTCAGTGCACAGGCAAAATAGAGAGCTGCGCGTTCGGGACTATTGGCACGGCACAGAATCGGATCGGCTTAGTTTCAGACTGAGCCGACCTAGTGGAACTTAGCCGGCTCAGTGCTGAGACTGAGCCAGCTCAGTGCGCGGGCAGAGTTATCGAGGATCTATTTTGGGCTAGGGTTTGGGATGATCCTAGGAGTCTTAAGGCCTAGTTTGAGAGGTCTTAAGGGGGCTAATTCATGTATGGATCGGATTTAGATCCAAAGGATGAGAGCATGGGAGACATGGGTGTACATGGGCTCGGTGAGTGCTTTCATATATTGGGTTAGTTGGAGAGTTTTTTTGTCGGGCCTAATAGCTAGGTATAAATACATAGGTTGTATTAGGATTTATAAGGTTGGAATCAATAAAGACCTTTTCTCCCTCAACTCTCTTCTTTTCTTCTCTCTAGAGTGCCGCCCTAGGATTCTTGAAGAAACCCTAGAGAAGGGGGCTTCTCCCTCAAGCCCAAGAAGGGAGGCGCACCATCACAGATCCAGGTGAAGGATCGGTGGTTTGCTGTCCATAAAGAACATTACAGGTTCCTTCATGTCCATGCTAAAGATCAGAAGCTTCCGCAACATAATATCGATGCTTGTGATGTCAAGGATGATTGACATTCGAGCGATATCATGAGTCTACAATTTGGCATCAGAGCTAGGTGATGCCTGAAACATTGTAGACGACAATAAAAATCATATCCAAAATTCCTCTTGAAGATTTAGCAAAGAAGTGATGATAACCTAGACAGTGGAGAAAATCTTGTAGAAACAATTTTAACACACACGGAAAAAAAAAGAAGCTACTTGTGATCACTTTTATAGCAGCTAAATACATGAAAATTGAGTCTGTGTTTATTGAATTACCTTCATATTACAGTTCATAGAATAAATAGAACAACAATATTTACACCCCCTTGGACCACTATTATTCTTAGGATAATTGAAACAACAAGATCTTGGAACAAACCAAAGCAAAAGAAGAAGAAGAAGAAGAAGAAAGGGGAAAAAAAAAGATGCATTAAATAGTTGTTCCAAATCTTGTGCTCTACAACCTCAGGAAAAATCTTGTGCTCTACAACCTCAGGAAAAGAAAAGTTTTAACGAAAACTATTGTAATGCATAATGTTAAAGGCAATAACTGAGGAAGAATGTTTTTAAAGCAATTATAATGAGCAGAAAAATGATTGCTTACTAACGGACCATTTAAGAAGCGAACTGCACATCCCATAGAGTTGATCATTCATACTTTAGGCCAACTTAGTCTTCCAACTTCAGTTCATTTCTAATGAAATTTTGGGAAAATTTAGTATATATCCATTAGCAAGCGAACAAACAAAACAATAACCATCCAACTACTTGTGCATTTATGGTTGGACACGTCTATCTTTTAACAAACTTTCCGATTACCACACAGAAGAAAGAAGCAAAGAGACAAACTTCCATCTATTTATATAATCGTTCCCCTGTATATCAGTTCAAATTTTCTCCCCTTCTCTGAATCCTCTCAGATATACCCAAAAATCTAAAATATCTCACAAAGAATTTTTACAGCCCATAGAGCACAGGCACATTAGTTAAGAACTTGTAACCACCTCATCTAATACCATGCCTAATAGGCTGATGATTTCATGGCCATTATCTTTGACTGTTTTGTTTTACTTCTTGTCAATCTGGATATCACCGGTTTAAGTAGAACAAAATCCCATGATGTCGAAATCATATCCATCTAAATCCCATTAAGCGAAAGGACAAGTTCTCCTGGAAGCTCCGATACTTTGAAAAAACCAGAGTGATCTCATGAAAGAGCCTCCAGATACATGGAGGGTTATATCTTTACTCTTATTAAGCTATTAAGCTAATAAACACAGACTCTCACCTAAAGATTGAAACTCTAAAGCAGAAGCGCATCGAAGGTGACATAACTTGGAAAGAAAGGGTCTTCACCAAGAAAGCCACTGGCACAATATCGTTATATTTTTCTCGCTTGAAAATTATGTTCTAGCCTAGTACAGAAGAAGAAGACCATAAAGACTTTTCTGTTTGTCATCTGCTTGCATAGAACCAGGAACGCATAGAAACAGCAACCCAGTTGTCTATGAAGCTGGTACCAAATGCATGATTTAAGATCAATACATGATGACGGAATTTGAAATATGCAAGGACAATATGGAAACAAACAAGAACTAAGAACAGACCTTTCAAAACTTTCCAAGTAAAGCCGCTGACTTGCATGCAACTAAGACCCACGGGAAAGGAAGAGCAAAGAAAAATGACATGTAAATTTAAACAAGAACTTTTAAGACATGTATGAAACATTTTTAAATTTACAAGTCCGATGATGAGCGAAAGGGTGAACAATTTTCAAAGTAGACATGCAACCAAAAGACATCAACGCCCTTTACTTATAGCATTATGAGCATTAATTCCAACAAACAACAAGAGAGCATCAGATAGTGAATATGAGAAAAAGGTGTCGCCAATATGATATAACCAGTTCGTGTTAGTGGTGCCTTCTTTTACTTTCTTGTTAGATAGGTAGATGAGTACCAAGATCTTGTTAAATACGTAGATGAGTACCCCTATGGGTTTAGATAAGTTTAAACATCCGCATTAATCGTAAGAAAGCATTGCCAAGTATTTTGGGTATTATAAGTATTCCTACTCCCCGTTAATTATAGTTGAAGTTTAAATCAACAAATTCTAATCTTTTTGTCATTTATCCGTAACTTTGGGAACCAACAAAGACGAAGCCTTTGCAACCATGCCATCGCTTGTGTGGGTAGAAACATAGAAATGCAATAAGCAGAAGCACTGGTGCACTTGCAAACCTCAAAGCAAAAAATAGGTCATGACACATAAAAGCCACAAGGCACAAGCTCAAGAATAGTCTTCTCTGATGCAACTAAACATAGTGGGAGATCACCATGTAGACTTTCAAATCCACCAACTACTGGAAGAGAACCAAAAACCAAATAGAAACAACAAAATAAAGCAGCCTTCAAATATAGCACTAAAGACGTCATTTAAGAAATATGGATGCTGACGGAACACCAAACAAGCAAGGAAAAAATAGAAGCAAACAAAAATGAAGAGGGGACCTATCAAGCCTTTCCAATCAAGTTGCCATCTCACAAGAAACTAAGATTCCATGCCAAAAACCAGGAAAAACTGACTCATTGTATCCAAAAAAAGACTCATGGAAATCAGAACAAGAATTTTGAGGACGACGATGGCAGATTGCTATTTCCTAAAATCTAATGGAAGACAAGAAGGAACAAAATCCATTTTAGAAGCACGAGCTGCAAGACTCCCAATAAGAACATATATCACCATATCATCAAAGTATCAATCCAAACAGCACGGATCAAGTTCCTGTTCTCCATACTTCCAAGGGAAAAAAAACAAAGTATCAACTTCAGATAATGGACATAACAAGACCATCTTTTCAATATACAAGCAACATTCTTCTTGAAATGGTGTGAATTTAAAAGGGCGAAAAGTTTCTATACATAAGCACAAGATGGTAGGAAGCATCGATCAAACCAAAATACTCATAAAAACACGGTGGTAAAAAGAACACAGAAAGGGGAAAAAAAACAAATCAATTTTACCTCCTGCAGCCCCAAGCTGAAACCGAGAAAAGGGGCTGATCTTGCCAGCACATCATGATACAGCCATTGTCACTGTTCAGCTTGTAACCCTCACAATTGAAGTTCCTCAGCAACATCCCCGTCTGCAGGAGCCCTTGGTAGCTCAACGAGACCCTGATGAACCCCGCCAGCTCCAGCCTCTGCGCCCACCTCTCCAGCTTCTCGTGCCGCTCCGTCATCTCCAACCCCTCGCACGCTATAATGTTCTTGATCTCCTCTCCCAACAACTTCTCCACCCTCATCCGCTCCACCGAGTTTCTCGGCATCGTCGACTCCAGGCAATCGAACAGTGCTGCATAGAAATAGAGCGCCTTGGTGAACCTCTCATTCATCATGGGCGAATTGTGGTTGGACTCCTGCTCCGTGATCAACATGACCTTCGGCGACAGGCCCCAAAGCGCCGCGAGGAAGCTCTCCATCCTCGGCGCCGGCGCCAGAGCGAACGGCGGCGACAAAGCCGAGTCCGGGCTGGGTGTATACCCATTGATAACTTCCTTTTCGAGCAATTCTCGCAGCGTCGCCTGGTTCACACCATGAAGCTGAGACATGCTCGAAGGTTGGATTGCCGGCATCGGCATTATCCGACAGCTCCGGCCTTCATCATTGGTGGCAAGCAAGCAGTGCAACTGAAGGACCGAATTTATCGCCAGCGCCTCGCCGGTCTTCACTCGGAGGCTCTCGATGTCGAGATTCTCCAACCGGCTGATGACTGGATTGAACTGGAAGGGAATGTCGAGCCGCTCGGCTTCCTTGTTCAGGCAGGTGGCGGTGTGGCCGAGCAGCTCCTTGTGCTCATGGACGCCGGTGATTCGGAGGTGCGGCGGGCCGCCGGGGCGCTTGCTGAGGGCCTGGAGGAGGGAGATCCACTGGGTGGGGTCGGAAGCATTGAGATCGATGATATGTATCATCTTCTCCTCCTCCATGGCCTCCATGATGGCCCAGTTGGAGACGGCGAAGGCGATGTGGAGGAAGGGGCAGAGGTCGAGGAAGTGGCGGCGGGCGGCGACGGCCTCGGAGAGGGGGAAGGTGACGGCGCAGAGGGGGATAAGGATGCGGGAGACGCCGGGCAGCGAGCGGAGGAGGCGGAGGCTGAGGGCCACGGCCAGATAGGAGGCGATGCGCTGCATGGCGTCGCCGTCGGGGGAGGCGAGGATGGAGATGTGCACGAGGAAGGCGTCGGCCTGCTCCGCCTTGCCGGCGGCGATGAGGTTGGCGCACTTCAGGAGGAATTGGATGAGGCAGAGGCCGCGCTCGTCGGACTTCAAATCGCGGAGCCACGGCAAGTAAGGGGAGCCCGTTGCAGACGGCGAGAGCGACATTCCGGAGAAGCACTGCACCGACGACAAGCCCTCGTCTTGCGACGTGCCGGCCATCCACGGCGGCGACAGTAATTAAATCGAAGGTTCAACACCAACTAATACTCGGCGTCGTGTCGGAAGGAAAAAAACATGGAGAAAAACCAGAGCTAGCGGAGCAGAGCAGCAGTGAAATTTGAGAATAAGTAATCAAGAAAAAAGAGGCTGGATTTGGATACGAAGATAGAAAGGGAGGGAAAGGCAACCTCGAGAGAAGATAAAGAGTTAGAAACCCAAAAGCAACAACCTGGGGAGAGATAAGAAGAGAAAAAAAAAGTGAGCAAAAAAAATAAAGAGGAAAAAAAAAACTGTCAAAGTTTAGAAAAGATTTCTGCCATGGTACCTTCAGCTTGCAAAAAAAAAAGCTAAATGGGCAATCATCAAATTTTTTAAAAATATTAAAAAAAAAATAGTGAGATCTTTCCCGATCAATAAAAATGAAAAACTTCTTAAATCTTCAAATAAAATTATCTCATCAATCTTCTATATGGATCCAAAAACATTTACCTGAATAGAAGAAAAAAGAAGAGAAAGATGGTGGTCGCTCTTCCTTGTTCCTCTCTATTCAAAATCTACTAAGATTTCTTCTTTTTTTTCCTCTTTACTAACCATATAATTTTTCGACTACACTGCTTGAAAGACAATAATCGATATGGAGGAGTTAATAGAAAAGGTGGAAAAGGGAGGTGGAGTTTTGAAATAGAGAAAGAGCTTCATTTTGGGAGCCAGCGACAAAAGCAAAGCCCTTTTGTCGGCATCACTTTAGCCTCTGTTTGGTAGTGCTGAGGAATTTGGAGGAGAGAAGAAATTTATGGGAAAGAAAGTATTTATTTTTATTTAATTATTTTTGATCTTAAATTTATTTTAATATGAGAGGATGAGAAATAAGGATGGCCTCCTAATTCCTTATCCACACGAGAGGCCAAACAATTCCTAACAAAACAAAATGCCACTCATCTGAGTTTTGGCATTTTCTAAGAAGAGAGATAGAGGTGGGGGTGTTTGCAAGGAGCCTCCTTGAATGCTTCTAAGTGAATTGATTTGTCTTGTTATAGATAGGGTGAATTCTCCAAATGTTCCTATCCTTTTAGATTAAAGAAGATGGGACAAGGAGATGGGGGGAGATGGCAAAGAGTGGAGGGGTGGCCCTCATCGTCATGACCTCCCCTAACATCCTCTGATGGCGACCTTTGGGAAAGGTCTCTCATTTCACCTACGACACCGCTTTCTTTTATCGCTCTATGACAGCACATAGAGAAAAAGAAGCCTGGTAAATACCTAAGGGAAACAGCCCCTCACTTTTGACTTCAAAATAGCAAGCATGGAATCCGATGGTCTTCCATGAATCAAGTTCTCACCGCACATAACGTGACATTGGGATGGGAACTATAAACTATTTCTGTGTTCATATCTTGTTTCTCAGACATGCCTGATATATTATTTTTTGTTTAGGAATATTAATTTTCTTTCACTGGCTCGGAGCTCTCACTCTCCCGCATATCAAGTCAAAAAAGATGAATGAATAGGAGGAGGCTGCAACTAATCGACTGGAGCATAGCTTCTGTATTAAAATATTATATTAGAATACTAAAATTAATTATTTTGAAATAATTTTATTTATAGATAGTATTTTCTAAATATATAATCTTTAGATTATGAGCATGATACCAGCCTTCATTCTAAAATTCCATTAAATTTGGCATGATCGGATTCGATGTAGCAGCAGCTAGGTCCACCTATATATGTATGTCCTTATGCAAATATATATCGATCAAACTTCTTCATAAACCATGAAATGAATGCGATTAGCAAGAACATTTCCAATAATTTCTGTTATTAGACTACTTGCAATTATTTGGTAAATGTAAATGTTGTGTGTCGAATTTTTATTTATATCCCATGTTCATAATGATAGGTTGATCATCTTAATTGACACAAATTAATGATTTAATTAAGTCCATCTTCATATCATTCATAATTTTTTTTTTTTTTATAGATAACAAGTAATTGTCATACTAGAACGGATATGCTTGGCTTTCATAGAATTGGAACAAGATGAGCACTTTTACTAATATTTTACCATGGCAACTTAAGTTTCTATTCTTTCCTTTCCAGACATATATTTTATCAGCATTTTTGATGTTTCATGGGCGTCGCAACCCAAGCATGCTTTGGAATCAACATATATGATCTACAATATACAAAATATACCTACTATGTAAATATCTTGTGCAAGAACATTTGCCATAAGTTAGTTATAAAATATTTTCATGATTTTGGTCGAGCTAAGTGTCTAGGTCCATTCTTGTTTTGTACCTTGGTCATCATGACAAGTGGGTTATCTTAATTGATACAAATTAATTTTTCAATTGCATCAATTTGATATCATTCATAAAATGTTTTATTCTGATGCAACGAGTTATCGTCATATTTGAAGCAACATACCTTAATATTTTATTGACTCAACAAATTGTACTTATGTTTTCTGATATTTTACCATGGCAACATAGTTAATCATCGTCTTCCTTTTGAAAAATATATATGTCCAATATTTTCTATATTTCATGAATGTGGAATCTTAAAGATTCTTTGGAATCGACATATTTATGATTACAAAAATTCCAATTATGTGAATATATTATGCAAGAAAATTTCGATCACTTCGTTGTCAAAGAGCTGTACTCATTTGGTCAAGTATAGTGTCAATGTTGTTTCTTTCTCATGTATCTCGTACATGATGATAAGTTGATTGTCTTAGTTCATGCAAATTAGGTTTTCAAGTACGTCCAAATTTATACCATTTATATATAATAATATGATTAACATGTGACTATTTTATCACGAAGGATAGACTTGACTTCCATAAACTATGGAAAAATATGCTTATTTATTTTATATGCCCAAGAAAGACTTTTCTATACGTTAGCTTGACCATGTAGTTTGCCAATCTTTTCTTTTTAAATTTTTTTTCTTCAATATTTTTAGTAACTTAACATTTTGTCATGCTAGCGATGCTTTGAAATCAATATTTGGGTCCATGACGTCGAAAATCCCCTTTAGCCTGCAACATTACAAAAATAATATTAGTGTTCTGTTGCTTTTGAATGTGTTTGTGTTTCTGGTCTGTAATAACCCTCCAGGACTTCACAATCAAAACCATCCATAAGCTTGTACCTTTCAATCCCGAACCATTTCTTTGATAGACAAATTTATTATGTAAAATTTTTGTTATAGATTATCCTAAAGTATGAGACCATCGTGTCTCTCCCATTTTATATTTGTAAATCATGAACCTAGTTATCATTCTAATTCATTTATAACACATAGATCGAATCATCTACTTAAAACTATACCAAGATTCAAATACTTATTCCATCAAATTTATAAACTGTTGTGTCATACTAATTTTTTCTATAGCATTGTGACACCTTAATGTATTAAGTTGCTTTGTTTTAGTGTTGTATTATTGGACTTCTATCTTATGTCGCCTATTTAATTAAATGATCTATAGACACTACTTTTATCTTTTCTAAATTATATTCATCTATCTTCATACGGTATATTTCAGAGATACAAAACGAAAGGAGCAGTACTACTTCCAAAGTATATTATCTCCCTATCATTGCAGTTGAGGAAAGATAATTGCTTAGATGGATACTACCATAAACTTAACTTTGGAATTATAAAATAATATGATAACAAATGCTGAAAGAACAAAATGATTCGCACCCTTAGAAAATAGGGTCAGCCCACTTACAATAAGGGGTACTTACCACCCATGCATTTGCTATTTATCATATCACAAAAAGTGCTATTCACGTACACAATTAATTACCCCATGGATGCAATTAAATTGCTTCACATGGCTCTTTTGCAATAATTAGCCGTAATTTTTTCTTTAGCTACAATATTGGACTAAATTTAGTTTTGGGTTCGTTGCATGCATTGAAAAGAAAGAAAGAAGAAGAAGAAAAGGGATAAAAATAAGAATAAACTATGCTAGCCTCTCTTGAAATAATTTTAAATTTTGTTTTTGATGGATTTTTTCTATAGCAACTGTTCTATATTCATTTTCAACCTTTAAAACAAAGAAAGATGAAATAGACTTCTGAGATTCCAACTAATCCACCTGGTTAGTGGCTGAGAAGGAAAAGAAATTATGTTAGATACACATCCTTTCTCTCTCTATCCTTCTCTCAAATTCTACTAAAACTATAAGGATTCATGCCAGAACATATTCGTTATTTGTAAAAAAAAAAAAAATCTTGGATATTTGTAGAAAATTAGAAAATTTAAATAATATGATATATATTTTTAGATGAGATATTGGGTTGTTGGAAGGATAATTAATGATTAAGAAGGAAAAGATTAGAAAATATACTCTCTCAGTCTCTCTAGGACGCCTGGTCTCTTTCCGGGCGTTTTCTCAGATCCCACCGGTCTTCGCCGGCCATTAAATAAAGTTGAACCATCTTTTACCCCTTGCTTTTGATCCAACATACAGTTAACATCTACTGGTCCTCTGATGCCACCAAGAGAAACATTAAATAAGGAGAGCTTGGCTTGTCCAATTAAAATATATAATTAGCCAGGAGACGGAGACTTTTGCTTTGTCCGAATGGAAGCTTGTAAAAATGCCACTGTTTTGTTGTCCACGTCGCCGGGTAAAAGACGCATCGGACCGTACGATGCTTAGTGAGGAGGCATTCACGAGGGCGAGTGTTTTCTAGGCTTTGCGCCCATTCGGGTCGTGGGGCCTTGGATGGGAGAATATTTCTTCGTCCCATTTTCGTGTCTTTATTCCCTTCTCTTGGCTCTAGCGGACGATGCTAAGAAGAAGAGGCCAAGGACAAGAAGGCCCCGCGTCTGAAGAAATGGGATTAGATTACCTCAAGATTTGAAAGGTTTTACCCCCCAAGAAAATGACCGGTTTTTCTGGGGATTTGGACTCTTTAGGACCAGGAAGATCAAATCAAGGAAGGTGGAGATTGATTGGAGTTTTTGGCTTGTACGTCTATAACACCATAAAGATTATTGTGCTTAGTCACGGGCACATGTTGTCGTCCGGGTGTTGCCAAAACAACACCATTCAAAACAAGGCAGCATGGAGTTTAGGCTTTGGGTGCATTCAAAACAAGGCAGCATGGAGTTGAGGCTTTGGGTGTGAACCTCTTTGGCATGTGGCGTAGGGCGAGACAAAGCTCTATTGGAGTGCCATCCTTCACCCAGCTTGTTTTTGGACATATGCTATTGTTGCGTGCCTGGAGAGAACTAGTAACAAGTGTACTCACCAGGGGAAGATGCATGTTCCGGGTGTTGGCATCATCTCGTGCAAGGGAGATTTTGAAGTGTACTGGAAAAAAAAAAAAAAAAAAAAGGCTAGCTACGCGTTTTATTTGTTTAATTTTGTAGCCTTACTGCTTGGTGGTCAAAATTAATGTAGTATGCGAACTGTTTCTCGGTAAGAAACGTGCAAGTAGAGGGTGGGCATTACATGGAATCCGGATCTAATATTTAGAAAGCGAACAATGTTGATCTAAAGATCTAAAGATCAAGATGATTGTTACGGTCAAGAGCTAATGACTCGATATATCAGGTATTTTCTATTTTAGTTCATGAATCTTATGATTTTGTCTTTTTGCATTCCGTTCCAAAAGATGCTCCATGTGAGAAGTGATATGTAAGCCGGAATCCTTCTCGACTCACGACTAATGGTATCTTTTTATTTAAGCCCACGGATGGGTCTACTGGTAGGAGGAGCCCCATAGTTGTAGGGGTGCTCCCCTTCCTGGCACATCATTGTTGCGGCCAAGAACTTATGATTCGGTATGCGAGGTATTGTCCATTCTGATTCATGGGCTTCATGATTTCATTCTTCGGATTCCAATCTAAAAGGTATTTCACGTGGAATGGATAAATCATAACTAATATGGGAGTAATAATGCCCTCTTTTCTATACCACAACCATAACAACCATGAATGACCGTGACCTAGGATAATTATAATTACTCTTTTGTTGTAGAAATATTAAAAATCATATATATGATTAATTTTTTATTGAACTTGGCTGCTGGTTTGAACAATTACACTATATTGTTGTTTTCTTTTTCACTCTGCCCTAAATTGTATCAAATTTAAAATTAGTCCTCCATGCGAGTAAAGATTAAGAAAGAGTTTTGCATTTTTAGATGTTCAGTTTACACATATTTAATGCATAATATTCCCGTTATTGATATTCTATTCAGGAATTTTATGTGGAACCCAATTGCCATTTTCAATCCCAGCGCGGAGGATTGTGGGCCTCTATAATTGATCCATGATACAACGTTTGCACAATTGTCATCATCATGGCCCAGGCCTTGTTTGCTATGTAGTACATATGGGCCCGGGTCTCATTGATAAGTAGAGATATGCTTTGTGTACCGTAGCATAATTTAGTATGAGCCCAACTCCCTCTAACCAAGCATACCTGATGTTTGTTACGAGAAGATCTTTAGAGGAGAAATAATGTGGTTATATATGTATGGATACAAGTTTTATTTTTCTTATATTATATGTGGAATGTTGAATGGGGACCAAATTCATAGATATATGGTGCTCTTTTACTTATCAAGAGTAATTTTTTTGTGCATCACATGCGATGTAGCAAAATTGATGTAGAGCACACCATCTAATCATATTGGATTACGTAGCGCAATTAATAATGAGATAGATATTTAATGCCACTTAACTTTTTTTGCATCAGATTTTTGTTGACGAAAATATCATTTTCATTTATAGAATAAAGAAAAAATAGTATTATAACTTTCTGATACCATATAAGGCAACAAAAAATCATATAAGGCATCAAAAGCTATATATATTATTTAAAATATCATACAAAGATATAAAAAATTATATATTATATTTAGAATATCATATATATTTATAAAAAATTATATATATTGTTTAAGATATTATATATATTCACAAGAAGTCATATAATGTATCAAAAATTCATATATAGCTCAGAATATCATATAAAGACACAAAAAGTCATATATATTATTTAAGATATCATATATATTCATAAAAAGTTATATATATTATTTAAGATGTTACATGTATTAATAGGAAGTCATATAAGATATTAAAAAGCTATATATATTATTTAGAATGTTATATATATTCACAAAAAGTCATATATATTATTCATGATGTCATATATACTGACAGAAAGTCATATAAGGTATTAGAAAATCATATATATTATTAAGAATATCATATATATTCACAGAAAGTCATATATATAGTTCAATATGTCATTTATATGTATAAAAAGTCATATAAGATATTAAAAAGTTATATATATTATTTAGAATATCATATAAAGACATAGGAAGACATATAATATTTAGAATATCATATATATTTACAGAAAGTTATATATATTATTCGAAATATCATATATATTCATAGCAAGTCATATAAGATATTAGAAAGTTATATATATTATTCAAAAAATTATAGTATACTCACAGAAAGTCATAATAACCATACGATATCATATAAAGGCACAAAAAGTCATATATTATTCAGGATATCATATATATACTCATGGAAAGTTATATAAGACATCAAGAAATAATGATGCTATTCTTTCTTTATTTTATAGAGAGAAAGAACATTTTTGTCAGCAAAAATCTAACGAAAAAAGCTGAGCAGCATTAAATATCTATTCTATCATTCGTTATGCTACATGATCCTATATGATTGAATAGTGCGCTCTACGTTAATTTTGCTACACCGCATATTGTGCATAAAGAATTACTCTTGATAAGTAAAAGTGCATATCGATTTGGTGCCCATTCAGCATTCCAAATATAATATAAGAAAAAGAATGTATACCCATACATATATAACCACATTATTTCTTCTCTAAAGATCTTCTATATTTGGTAAGAGGGAGCCGGGCTCTGGAATGGGAATAAGTAACTCCCACTCCAACAATTTGATTAGGGCGAGTCCTATTTGCATTCCCATTCTCATTTCAAGAGGAATTGAAAATATTCCAATCCTCCAAAATCCAATCCTAGCTCTTCTCCTAGTATTTAAATCCCATTCTACTATATTTACTTAAGGAAAAGGAAAATAAAATAATTTTCAAAACATATTCTTCTATCTCATTGATTGTCTAAAGATTTACTTTAAAACATTTGGATCCTGGCTTTAATTATGAATCAAATACATTGAGGAATATAGCTTTCGGATTTCTATTCTAATGCATTTTGATGATGAACCAAACATCTCCGTAATGTACGGATAATGATAAACAACCTTGTGATGTTCCTCCCATCAACGAAGCAAACAACAGATATTGGCCATGATAGCAAGATGAACGGTTCTAACAGGGTCTGGTTTGCAACTAAGAGATAGTAAAGATGCTTTGAAGACACCGGTACATTTTTTTTTTTAATTTTATAAACAGACATATTTATAGAAAGGGATTGGATATCTAGAGTATTTCTACCCTGTGACCAAAATTACGTGTTACAAAGCCGTAATAGCTATATATGATTCTAATGCTTAGTGGTGGTGACCATGGTTTCAAGCTCTAAGATGGTGAGTAATTTGATCAGAAATCAACTGCAATTCTTGCAGCCTTGACCCAGATTTGCACAGCTTTAATTCCATTTTGAAGATGACGATGTCGGGGCTTCATATGAAAAAGCCGAACTCTAAGTGGTTAGAGGCTACTTGATATCGATTTCTTGAGCGTTTGTCGTCTGATGAAGCTAGAGTCGTTCAAAAGCCGATCAAAAATGGTCGATACTCAACCAAAAACTCATGCCATGCCATCGGGGTCGGAGATGTTATCATGTCTGGTGTTTGCCATGTCATCGAAAGTCGGATGCATCACCAGATTGGTAAGCCACCATCCAATAGATATAAATATAATATTAAATATAATATTATATTGATATAAATAGTATATTAATATTAATTAAAATATTATATTAGTATAAATTTTAAACTAATATTAAAATATAATAAATATTATCATATAAAAATAAGGATAATATTAATATAATATTATATCAATATTTATAAGGATAATATTTAAATTATATTTTTGAGATCTTGGCATATATCATTATTCAATATTTCATCCTGATCATCCATTGATATTTTGCAAAATTTTAGCCATGAATTTTAAAAATATATTTTTGGAAAGAAAAAAGCAATATTAATTTCTATCTCGTGGAAAGTTTCAAAATTCATCTCTTCCATGGATTTCTGCTTTCCGTGAAATATGAAAAATATCTTTCCATGGAAAAAAAATTTTCTATTCTCTCTACCCTTAAAATTTCAACCAAATAAGAGGCACCCTTCATTTTTTAGGAATTGTCTCTTTCCTCCTATACTTTTCATGAACCAAACGAACCCTAAGTATGCAAATTTAAAGAAAGAATGGTAGAGTTGGATATCATGTCATAAAAATAGGTTTTAATGGTAGAGTTGGATATCATGTCTTAAAAATAGGTTTTCCAAATATCTACTTGTATATTTATGGATTACAATCTTAGCGGGGAAACACCATCTTTAAAATAGTATCATTGATACATCTTACCTATTTGTTATTTTTATTTCTTCGTTAATCCCACAACACCAACATGGGAAAGAGAGTATAGTGCATTGGCTCATATGTATACCATAGATTATGAATCCAAGGTTAATTAGGTAGTTTAAATATGAGAATATCGTGTCAGTGGAGATATAGATTTGGGAGATGATACATTTTCACAAATTGAACTTCAATGACATAATTTGGATAGGTCCCCTTTCTATTTCTCAAGAAAAAAGAAAAGATTACTGCCATATCTCCTAGTTTATTTACCTACTCTATTTTGAATGCAAAGTCGGCCATTCCATGAACGAGAAAGTGAAGCTTTGAGGTATAGTCTTTTCTCAGACATAATAGGTAATTTTAATTTATTTCGAATAAATATTACGTCCCTATGTATGCATGCAGGTATATAACCATGTATATATATATATATATATGTGTGTGTGTGTGTACGAGCGTGTATATATAATTTTCAAATTTTTTTGATGAGGAAAAACAGTAGGATACGATTACTAAAATATTTGCCTTCTTGGATGGCACTCGGTGGTTCACACATCATATCACTTGGAATCAATGATAAAATCGGCTGTTCAACTAACAAGTTGGTTTGCCTAACAAGTTTGCCGATGGAGCTGACAATTATCCCAACCCAATCTTGTCTTAAACAAAAATTGGATTGAGTGGAATTAGGTTAGGTAGGCCAACTTAATCAAGTTAAATCAGATTGAAAATAGTTAATTTCATTTAAGATTGATAAAAAGGTGGATGCAAATATGCAATGCTATAACTCAATAGGACTAGAAATGCAATAAAATAAAACACATTAACTTCTTTTATGCCAACCATATAATATAAGGTTGGATTTGGACTTGGCCAATTAAGTTGTCGATTTGTTTGGTTTAACTGGATTGGATTTTTGAGTTTAAACCAAAACACAACCCAACCTAGCCTAATCGATTCAAATTCAAAGCAACTTATCTCCACAGCCACGGAGGCGAGTTCGCATCCTCTATGGTGCTTCTTTGGCACCACAGCATATTTGGATGAGCGACACCTGTCCATCTTGGCATGCCACAACCGTTCTATATGGTTCAAAAACACGTAAAATAGAAGGCTTGACTGCATGGGTGGTACATATGTGCTACCAAAATCAAGGCACCTATATATAAGTAGGTTGCTGTTATGAACATTGGCTCCTGAGCTTGGAATAATGATGTACACCTTATGTCTTGCTGTATTCTTAGACCCGAATTCAAGATATCAGATTGAAAGCTATCAGTCCATTTGCCAACCCTAGGGCACGGCTATTAATTACCATCTTCTTGCTGACTCTTTTATTCTTATTTTTATTTATTTTTTTACAATAAGGCAAGCACCTAGCTTATGATCATCACTAAGAACAATATTAGGAGCCTCATTATACCTAAGATTGCCCTTGTTTACTTTTTTTTTATTTTTATCTCCTCCCAATATCCAGGTAAGTTGCTCTATTGTTAAAGCATCGGTTAAAACATCATGGATCCTAGAGCTGTACATAGTCTAAATGATGGCCAACATTTTCTGAACCTTGCAGTGGATTGATGGCTTAATTTGGCTCTTTAAGACAGACGACAA
>QRFJ01007095.1:0-76937 GCA_006176705.1 Cocos nucifera
CCAGAAGGTATAGTACCTATTGGGTGTAAATGGATCTTCAAGAGAAAGATTGGTGCAGATGGGAATGTGGAGACATTCAAGGCTAGACTGGTGGCAAAAGGTTATAGTCAACGCGAAGGCATTGACTATCAGGATACCTTTTCCCCAGTAGCTATGCTAAAATCCATCCGCACATTGCTTGCTATTGCAGCCTATTTCGATTATGAAATATGGCAAATGGACGTGAAAACGGCATTCCTAAATGGATATCTTGAGGAAGATATCTATATGGAACAGCCGCTAGGTTTCACATCCAGTGATACTGATCACAAGGTTTGCAAGCTGCAAAGGTCCATATATGGACTTAAGCAAGCATCTCAGAGCTGGAACACTCATTTCAATGATGTGATCAAAAAGTTTGGTTTCATCAAAAATGAAGAGGAACCATGTGTTTTCAAAAAGGGTCAGTGGGAGCGCTATTGTCTTCCTCGTATTGTACGTGGATGACATCCTCCTTATTGGGAATGATATTTCCCATGTTGACGATCAGTTCAAATGTGGTTGTCCAAGGAATTCTCCATGAAAGACCTAGGTGAAGCATCCTTTATTCTAGGAATTAAGGTCTATAGGGATAGACCGAATAGGATGCTAGGACTTTCACAGAAGATGTACATAGAAAGAAGTACTAAAGAGGTTTAGTATGGAAAACTCTAAGAGGGGATTAATACCCTTCAGACATGGTATTCATCTTTCCAAGAAGATGTGCCCTAGCACACCTGAGGAAATAGAATGCATGAGCAAGATCCCTTATGCTTCTGCAATAGGGAGCCTCATGTATGCCATGCTATGTACACGACCTGATATAGCCCATGCTGTGAGTGTCACAAGCAGATATCAGTCAAATCCAGGTGAAGAACACTGGACTTCTGTGAAATGTATCCTTAAGTACTTGAGAAGAACTAAGGATATGATGTTGGTCTTTGGTAATGGAGAACTCCAAGTCCAGGGATACACAGACTCAGATTTTCATGTCTGATATAGATGATCGAAAGTCGACATCTGGCAGACTGTTTGTGCTGAAAGAGTTCCAAGCAAACGGTGATACCACCCCATCCACGATTACCTGAAAAGGGTTATGTCGAGGTCAAGAGAGTCAACTCCACAGATAATGTGGCAGACCCACTTACAAAGCCGTTGGGCCAGCAGAAGATCGAAGCCCACCTTGAGAAGATGGGACTTAGACTTGTAGCCAATTGGCTTTAGGACAAGTGGGAGATTGTTAGATATATGTGCCCTAGAAGCCAGAATTTGGCCCTGCCTTGCCTCGATTCTGAAGGGAAATCCTGATTTCCCGGTCCAGGTTCGTTCAGATCTGATCAGATCAAGAGATATATTTCAAAAATTTTTTCTCTTGATCCCAATCAGATCTTGATATGTTTCAGATCTGATTCTTATTATTTTAATAAAATAAAATAAAAAAGATAAATTAAATCAAATTTAATTTACCTGATCTGGGTAATCCTATTACCCTGTTGATGATCCTGTTTGCAGCGGAAGGTTCTGGATCTTAGCCACGCAAGCGCCTGGCCTCTACCGGTATCCACTCGGGTTGGATCTGGAGATCCTCTTCTTCTCTATCACACCTCCAAAAATCAGATCTGGATCTGATCTGGAGGATCTTCAAAACTCTTTTGAAGATGAGCAGTCGTCCTTTGCAGCAGCGCAGCCTTCTTGCTTTTGATCGCCTTTCTTTGATCTGAATCGCACCAACCAAGGTCCAAAACTCCTTTTGGACGTGGAGAGCAAGGGGAGAAGAGACTATGGCATGGAGAAGGAGGGGAGAGGCAGCCTTGGGGCATGGGGAAACTATGATCTCAATTGAATTGCATTCTTAATCTGAGTTGGGCGCAGGGTCTTATTTATAGACTAAGCGTGATCCAACTCCTCTTCTTCCCAACCAATCACAACCCTTTGTGAAATCAGATCTAAATCTGATTGGTGGGAATAGAGTCCCCTGGATTCCTCCTTAGAGGGTGCCTAAGACCAGTCAAAGTTGGTTCTTAGAAGAACTCTAATTGGAATCCAAAAAGGAGATGGAGTCCTTGTCCAACAAGGACTCCTAGGCGCCTCCAACTTGGGCACACGCCTAGGGTGGCGTGCGCCCTTCTCCTTGCCAGGTTCTGGCAGGGGGACAGGCCCCCACCAGCTCTCCAATAGGTGCATGACATGTGGTCAAAAGTCAAAGTGTCAATGGTCAACGTTTGACCAGTCAAAGGTAGACTTTTGACCAAAGTCAAAGAACAAGAAATGGCAGGTGACCAAAAATGGCAGGTAATGTCTTACAAATAAGACAACCTTTTCTGACTTGGACAACCTCCAGTCAGACCATATGAAGGCCTCTGATTGAGCACAAACTCCTTTGGCTCAGACAGGACAACTTATTTATGATAGCAAAAGAAGAACGTTAGGTTCAATCGAGTGCTAGCACGATTTCCTTGAACCTAATTGAATCTCATTCAGATCAATTGAACTAGATCAGTTCAATTGATGATCACCAGATTCAAACCCTTGTTTGTGTGACCCAGTTAGGTTCAGTTCTGTATGGTAATGGGATATGTCATGATCTCTATCATCGACATCATCGAAACTCCTTTCGATGGATCAGAACTCTTCTGATTCGAACAGCTAGAATGATCGATCATCTAAATCATTCTAATTGCTCCCAAAATCCACCAGTGACACCTAGCAGTATATGGTGGCAACCCATCAGAGCTGAATGCGAACCTCTTGGTGCAGCTACCTGTGTGATTAAGTTCTTCTATCTTGAGCCCCGATCAGATTAGGGTTAAGGTGAACTCGTCAAACCCTAGTCTCTGTCATATGATGTAATCATTCGATTCGAGTCCAATGTGAAAATCTAAATAGAAACTCTTTCTATTATTTCACTCTACCATGGCCATGGGCTTCTGGACTTGATTCTCATGATTCATCATAGGGCTGCTCCTCTACCACCGAGGTAGATAGATTCCATCTTGATGCAATCCAGTTCCTACAATGAACATGCTATAGCCAACATACACCTCAGGGTTCCATATGGCTAGGAGACCGAGTAATGGTGTAGTCAAACTATAACACCCTCAAGGTGAACTGCCGATGCATCTCAGGTCAAAGAACCAGACACACTACTGCAGCATCGAGTCAGTCATTGACGAGAAGGTAGACTCCCTAATGACTACTCGAGGTGGTCACGCTCAGTGCCCTCGTTCTCTAACGAGTACCTGTACTCTCGCTCCGGTGTCTCCACACCGTAGACTCAAGACTCATCTACTAAAGAGAAGCGATTGTACACCAACCTTCCGGATCAATCACCATCCTCGTGATGATCCTATGGTCGGGAGCAATTTATGAGTTAATAATGATTATTCATGTCTTAAATTTTCAACTCTTGAAAATATGAATTATCATTACCATTAACTCAAAGGATGTATCACAGACACTAAATACACATATGTGATAGAAAATAACCCATTTTATTGATTTTAGTCAAAATTATAATTTTGCCCCTAGAAGTGTATTACAAGTGTCAGCCAATTCTGGCTTCTAGGGCACATATATCTAACAATCTCCCACTTGTCCTAAAGCCAATTGGCTACAAGTCTAAGTCCCATCTTCTCAAGGTGGGCTTCGATCTTCTGCTGGCCCAACGGCTTTGTAAGTGGGTCTGCCACATTATCTGCGGAGTTGACTCTCTTGACCTCGACGTAACCCTTTCTCGAGGTAATCGCTGGATGAGGTGGTATCACCGTTTGCTTGGAACTCTTCCAGCACAAACAGTCTGCCAGATGTCGACTTTCGATCATCTATATCGGACATGAAAGTCCGAGTCTGTGTATCCCTGGACTTGGAGTTCTCCGTTACCAAAGACCAACATCATATCCTTAGTTCTTCTCAAGTACTTAAGGATACATTTCCCAGAAGTCCAGTATTCTTCACCTGAATTTGACTGATATCTGCTTGTGACACTCACAGCATGGGCTATATCAGGTCGTGTACATAGCATGGCATACATGAGGCTCCCTATTGCAGAAGCATAAGGGATCTTGCTCATGCGTTCTATTTCCTCAGGTGTGCTGGGGCACATCTTCTTGGAAAGATGAATACCATGTCTGAAGGGTATTAATCCCCTCTTAGAGTTTTCCATACTAAACCTCTTTAGTACTTCCTCTATGTACATCTTCTGTGAAAGTCCTAGCATCCTATTCGGTCTATCCCTATAGACCTTAATTCCTAGAATAAAGGATGCTTCACCTAGGTCTTTCATGGAGAATTCCTTGGACAACCACATCTTGACTGATGTCAACATGGGAATATCATTCCCAATAAGGAGGATGTCATCCACGTACAATACGAGGAAGACAACAGCGCTCCCACTGACCCTTTTGAAAACACATGGTTCCTCTTCATTTTTGATGAAACCAAACTTTTTGATCACATCATTGAAACGAGTGTTCCAGCTCCGAGATGCTTGCTTAAGTCCATATATGGACCTTTGCAGCTTGCAAACCTTGTGATCAGTATCACTGGATGTGAAACCTAGCGGCTGTTCCATATAGATATCTTCCTCAAGATATCCATTTAAGGAATGCCGTTTTCACGTCCATTTGCCATATTTCATAATCGAAATAGGCTGCAACAGCAAGCAATGTGCGGATGGATTTTAGCATAGCTACTGGGGAAAAGGTATCCTGATAGTCAATGCCTTCGCGTTGACTATAACCTTTTGCCACCAAGTCTAGCCTTGAATGTCTCCACATTCCCATCTGCACCAATCTTTCTCTTGAAGATCCATTTACACCCAATAGGTACTATACCTTCTGGTGGATCTACCAAGGTCCAGACTTGGTTTGAGTGCATCGAGTCAATTTCTGACTGCATTGCCTCTAGCCATTTCTCGGAGTCGATATCTGATATCGCCTCGTTGTAGGTTTTGGGATCATCACCATGAGCACCATTACCTACGAGGAACATTTCCTCTACATCCTCTGAAATAATACCTAAGTATCTTTCAGGGGGACGGGAAACTCTTTCCGATCTACGAGGTGGAGGAGGTAGTGTTCTTATTGGCTCAACCTGATTTGGTTCCACTTGGTCCTTAGCTCGTTCTGCTTGTGAGACTTTCTCATCAAGCTTGATCTGCTTTCCAATGCCGCTATCTTGAATAAACTATTTTTCAAGAAAGATGGCATGTCGACTCACAATCACATTGTGGTCTTCTGGAATGTAGAAATAGTATCCTAATGACTCTTTAGGATATCCTATGAATCGAGCTCTGAAGGACCTAAACTCTAACTTGTCCGCTTGTTGTCTTTTGACATGAGCCGGACAACCCCAAATTCTGAGATGACTCAGACTTGGTTTCTTACCGTGCCATATCTCATACGGTGTGGTAGGAACGGTTTTAGAGGGAACCCTATTCAGTAGATAGATTGAAGTTAACAATGAGTGTCCCCAAAGAAAATCAGGGAGGTCTGTGAAGCTCATCATGGATCGAACCATATCCAATAGAGTCCGATTTCTCCATTCTGAAACCCCGTTGAGTTGAGGTGTTCCTGGTGGAGTCCATTGAGAGACTATGCCATTTTCCTTAAGATAGTCTAGGAATTCCCGGCTAAGGTATTCACCTCCTCGATCTGATCGAAGAACCTTAATGGGTTTTCCAGTTTGTTTTTCTACTTCATGTCTGAATTCTTTGAACTTTTCAAAAGCTTCAGACTTGTGTCTCATAAGATACACATACCCATACCTAGACAGATCATCGGTAAAGGTAATGAAGTAGACAAAATTGCCTCTAGCCGGCACATCAAATGGGCCGCACACATCAGTATGTACTAGGGCAAGGAGATCTGTGGCCCTCTCCCCATGTCCAACAAAAGGGAGTTTAGTCATTTTGCCTTGAAGACAAGATTCACAAGTTGGATATGACTCGAAAGTCAATGGACTCAATAGCCCATTTTTCTCCAATTTGTTGATCCTATCTTCTGCTATATGACCTAATCTCAGGTGCCATAGATATCTGTCGTTTGGACTATCCCTAGGTCGTTTGGCATTCACGTTTTGCTCGATAGTTAGAATAGGTACATCAATATGTAGCTGATAAAGACCATTAATAAGGAAACCATTTGCAATTTTATTTCTTTCATAAAGAATGTTACAATGGTCCTTAAAGAAGGTGATCACATAACCTTCTTGTGCTAAGCATGAAACAGAAATCAAATTCCTGCTAGCTGCAGGCACATAATAACAGTCTTTCAAAACTAAGTCTAAACCAGATGGTAATCGAAGAGGGTATGTTCCCACGGCTACTGCAGCAACTCTTGCTCCATTACCGATGCGTAGGATCATGTCTCCATCCCTCAGCCTCCTGCTATCCTCAAGACCCTGCATAGAAGTGCACAGATGAGCACTAGAACCAGAGTCAAGCACCCAACTGGATGCAGAAGAAACCGTAAGGTTAGACTCAATAACGAGCATACCTCCAGAAGGACCTTCCTTCTTGTTCTTCAGGGTGGCCAGGTAAGTAGGGCAGTTCCGCTTCCAATGGCCGTCGCTGTTGCAATGGAAACACTTTCCTTTGCCATCGGCCTTTTTCTTCGGTTCTGCCTTCTTCTTCTTTGATCCTTCCACCTTTTGCTTTTTCACAGACTTCTTTTTCTTTCCATAAGACTTTCTTTTGGAAGAAGTCCGTTCCATAGCAAGAACTGAGCCTTTAGAACCTTTCATAGAAAGCTCAGCGGTAACCAGCATATTCATTAATTCGGCCAAGGAATTTTGAAGTTTATGCATGTGGTAATTCATGATGAATTGCCCATATGCATCAGTCAAGGATTGCAGAATAATATCGTTCTGCAGGTCCAAGTCCAACTTCACACCGAGCTTCTCAAGCTCTTCCATGTCCTTGATCATTGTCAGACAGTGATCTTGGACTGACTGCCCATCACGCATCTTAGCCTTAAAAAGTCATTTCGTGACTTGATATTTGGCTGCGCGACTCTGTTCACCAAACATCTCCTGCAGGTGAGCCAACATTTGGCGAGCAGTCCCGATATCCTTCATGTTGGCGCTGGAGCTCATCAGACATCGAGCCCAACATGTAATATCTGGCCTTATTATCTTCGTCTATCCATTTTTCCAGAGACGCTCTCTGTTCAACAGATGGACGGGCTGGTAAGGTGGGAGGGTCCTGGTCCAAAACATGGGTTAACTTCTCGAACCCAAAATAATTTTGTAGTTCCTGAGCCAATCTTTATAATTGGGTCCAGTCAGTCTATGTGTGTCCAGGATACGTGCCAATGGGTTGGACGCAGACATTTTCCTGTAGAGAGTCAAAGATTCTAGTTAGATACTGTAATTTTGACTTGACCAATTTGTTTAGGGATTTTATTTTTAAACAAATTAGCTCCCACTATTTTCTCGGATCCCTACACTCCCTCTGTAGAGATGCAAAAATCTCCACGATTAATGATTTCTAGTGGGTGGTGCGGTCTCACCAACTGACTCATCACCTCACCTAACAGTTATTGGTGATGGGTTAGCCAATGAGTGAACAACTCTTGTTCAATGATTCTCTAATCATGGTGCACCCAAACTTGGTCTCTAATTCATGAATCTCACCGTATCCGGAATATTGATCCACTCCTTAGTTAAGTCAGACCCACCATTTGCATAGACTGGGTTCCTAATTGAGTCTCTCACCGTATCCGAAATATTGAGCCCAACTCATCCTCCAGCCCATAGCATCCAATGCCTAATAGACATGGTTGCATCTTCCCGGTGCAACTGAGCCACTGTATCCAGCCGAGAACAATCAACCCCGGGAAGGGCCCGCACATCTACAATGGTGGAAGACCTCAGACTTAATCTTTTCTTAGGGAGAATTGATTCAGGTCTCATTAAACTAGACTTGGCTTAGTCATAACAATTATGACTAACCTAGTGGCATGGGTTAGCTCGGATTATTGACCACCTCAGATCAGAACTGTGTCAACAGATATGGCCAGGTAAGTGAGACCGGTGGAAGGAATATGCCATTAACTCGTACAAGAATGCATTCAGGTCGAGTAGCTTCCAATTAAAAACCAGTCGGTCGTATGTGCCAAACTTACCTTAGACACCAAATTGTTGAGTCAGAACCAATTGGGTTAGCCTACAATCCAGACTCTAACCTCTGAGCCTAATTAGGTCTTGCTTGATCGTGACTCGATCTTGACCCAGACTTAATCCTATTAGGCTGGTCAATTTAAGCATTGTTGATCCCATCTAACCAACTCTTGATTCGGTTTGATCAACCGCTTAGACCTAATTGAGCTACCCAAGCCCGAACCCAGTATTATGAATATGTCTTAGATCTAAAATTCTCAATTTTAGACCTAATTAATATTCCATAAACTTAATTCTTAATTAAGTAGGGTTCATAAACAAAATATGCACAATAAATCCTAGGGTTTCAGGATCTAGGGTTTTGCAGAAAGTAAGTTTTGGGTTTCTGATTAAGGACGAACACGCAGCACCCCTACACATCATAAGAACACCCCATCGAATGGGAAGAGAGGGCCTTTAAACCCTTCTTCGTTCTTATGACCGGACGGCCAAGAGGAACGCCTTAATCAGGAACATTCAATACTACAAAACAGTTTATCAGATCTATATCATATATCTCATATATAAAGTAGATCTAATCATGGCATATTTTGCATACATCTCATGTATCAAATCATGCATATTTTTCAGATCTAAATTATCTCATAATAATCTAAAAAATTAGATTTAAATTGATCTAATCAAAATAAATTCTAATCTAGATAATTATGTAGAACTATTCTACAACTAGTCTAGACATGCATCAATCATATCTCATATGATATTTAAAATTAAATAATTTTTATTTGCTATTTTTTAGATGTTATTATAACACTTATAATATCAAAAAATAGTAAATAAAAAGATCTAAAATATGATTTAATCAGATTAAATCAAAAACATGCAAGAACTATTCTATAGAACTATTCTATTCTAGAACTAGTCATGCATATCTTCTAATCTTAGATCCAAATCATTTAATTTTAATTTTTTCTGATTTTCAGATCTGATCACATCTCATGTGACATCTGAAATCAATTATTTTCTAATTAAAATAAATTTAAAATCAGATCTAAATAATTTAGAACCATGGCTCTGATACCAGTTGAAGGGAAATCCTGATTTTTCGGTCCAGGTTCGTTCAGATCTGATCAGATCAAGAGATATATTTCAAAAATTTTTTCTCTTGATCCCAATCAGATCTTGATATGTTTTAGATCTGATTCTTATTATTTTAATAAAATAAAATTAAAAGATAAATTAAATCAAATTTAATTTACCTGATCTGGGTAATCCTATTACCCTGTTGATGATCCTGTTTGCAGCGGAAGGTTCTGGATCTTAGCCACGCAAGCGCCTGGCCTCTACCGGTATCCACTCGGGTTGGATCTGGAGATCCTCTTCTTCTCTATCACACCTCCAAAAATTCAGATCTGGATCTGATCTGGAGGATCTTCAAAACTCTTTTGAAGATGAGCAGTCGTCCTTTGCAGCAGCGCAGCCTTCTTGCTTTTGATCGCCTTTCTTTGATCTGAATCGCACCAACCAAGGTCCAAAACTCCTTTTGGACGTGGAGAGCAAGGGGAGAAGAGACTATGGCATGGAGAAGGAGGGGAGAGGCAGCCTTGGGGCATGGGGAAACTATTCTCAATTCATATCTCATTCAATCTGAGTTGGGCATACAGGGTCTTATTTATAGACTAGCTGTGATCCAACTCCTCTTCTTCCCAACCAATCACAACCCTTTGTGAAATCAGATCTAAATCTGATTGGTGGGAATAGAGTCCCCTGGATTCCTCCTTAGAGGGTGCCTAAGACCAGTCAAAGTTGGTTCTTAGAAGAACTCTAATTGGAATCCAAAAAGGAGATGGAGTCCTTGTCCAACAAGGACTCCTAGGCGCCTCCAACTTGGGCACACGCCTAGGGTGGCGTGCGCCCTTCTCCTTGCCAGGTTCTGGCAGGGGGACAGGCCCCCACCAGCTCTCCAATAGGTGCATGACATGTGGTCAAAAGTCAAAGTGTCAATGGTCAACGTTTGACCAGTCAAAGGTAGACTTTTGACCAAAGTCAAAGAACAAGAAATGGCAGGTGACCAAAAATGGCAGGTAATGTCTTACAAAATAAGACAACCTTTTCTGACTTGGACAACCTCCAGTCAGACCATATGAAGGCCTCTGATTGAGCACAAACTCCTTTGGCTCAGACAGGACAACTTATTTATGATAGCAAAAGAAGAACGTTAGGTTCAATCGAGTGCTAGCACGATTTCCTTGAACCTAATTGAATCTCATTCAGATCAATTGAACTAGATCAGTTCAATTGATGATCACCAGATTCAAACCCTTGTTTGTGTGACCCAGTTAGGTTCAGTTCTGTATGGTAATGGGATATGTCATGATCTCTATCATCGACATCATCGAAACTCCTTTCGATGGATCAGAACTCTTCTGATTCGAACAGCTAGAATGATCGATCATCTAAATCATTCTAATTGCTCCCAAAATCCACCAGTGACACCTAGCAGTATATGGTGGCAACCCATCAGAGCTGAATGCGAACCTCTTGGTGCAGCTACCTGTGTGATTAAGTTCTTCTATCTTGAGCCCCGATCAGATTAGGGTTAAGGTGAACTCGTCAAACCCTAGTCTCTGTCATATGATGTAATCATTCGATTCGAGTCCAATGTGAAAATCTAAATAGAAACTCTTTCTATTATTTCACTCTACCATGGCCATGGATTTCTGGACTTGATTCTCATGATCATCATAGGGCTGCTCCTCTACCACCGAGGTAGATAGATTCCATCTTGATGCAATCCAGTTCCTACAATGAACATGCTCATAGCCAACATACACCTCAGGGTTCCATATGGCTAGGAGACCGAGTAATGGTGTAGTCAAACTATAACACCCTCAAGGTGAACTGCCGATGCATCTCAGGTCAAAGAACCAGACACACTACTGCAGCATCGAGTCAGTCATTGACGAGAAGGTAGACTCCCTAATGACTACTCGAGGTGGTCACGCTCAGTGCCCTCGTTCTCTAACGAGTACCTGTACTCTCGCTCCGGTGTCTCCACACCGTAGACTCAAGACTCATCTACTAAAGAGAAGCGATTGTACACCAACCTTCCGGATCAATCACCATCCTCGTGATGATCCTATGGTCGGGAGCATTTTATGAGTTAATAATGATTATTCATGTCTTAAATTTTCAACTCTTGAAAATATGAATTATCATTACCATTAACTCAAAGGATGTATCACAGACACTAAATACACATATGTGATAGAAAATAACCCATTTATTGATTTTAGTCAAAATTATAATTTTGCCCCTAGAAGTGTATTACAAGTGTCAGCCAATTCTGGCTTCTAGGGCACATATATCTAACACCTCAAGGATGAACTACAGTAATTGCATAGTTCACCAGTTTGAAGCCAACCCTGAGGTGTATGTTGGCTATCATGTTCATTGTAGGAACTGGATTGCATCAAGATGGAATCTATCTACCTCGGTGGTAGAGGAGTAGCCCTATGATGATCATGAGAATCAAGTCCAGAAATCCATGGCCATGGTAGAGTGAAATAATAGAAAGAGTTTCTATTAGATTTTCACATTGGACTCGAATCGAATGATTACATCATATGACAGAGACTAGGGTTTGACGAGTTCACCTTAACCCTAATCTGATCGGGGCTCAAGATAGAAGAACTGAATCACACAGGTAGCTGCACCAAGAGGTTCGCATTCAGCTCTGATGGGTTGCCACCATATACTGCTAGGTGTCACTGGTGGATTTTGGGAGCAATTAGAATGATTTAGATGATCGATCATTCTAGCTGTTCGAATCAGAAGAGTTCTGATCCATCGAAAGGAGTTTCGATGATGTCGATGATAGAGATCATGACATATCCCATTACCATACAGAACTGAACCTAACTGGGTCACACAAACAAGGGTTTGAATCTGGTGATCATCAATTGAACTGATCTAGTTCAATTGATCTGAATGAGATTCAATTAGGTTCAAGGAAATCGTGCTAGCACTCGATTGAACCTAACGTTCTTCTTTTGCTATCATAAATAAGTTGTCCTGTCTGAGCCAAAGGAGTTTGTGCTCAAACAGAGGCCTTCATATGGTCTGACTAGGAGGTTGTCCAAGTCAGAAAAGGTTGTCTTATTTGTAAGACACTACCTGCCATTTTTGGTCACCTGCCATTTCTTGTTCTTTGACTTTGGTCAAAAGTCTACCTTTGACTGGTCAAACGTTGACCATTGACACTTTGACTTTTGACCACATGTCATGCACCTATTGGAGAGCTGGTGGGGGCCTGTCCCCCTGCCAGAACCTGGCAAGGAGAAGGGCGCACGCCACCCTAGGCGTGTGCCCAAGTTGGAGGCGCCTAGGAGTCCTTGTTGGACAAGGACTCCATCTCCTTTTTGGATTCCAATTAGAGTTCTTCTAAGAACCAACTTTGACTGGTCTTAGGCGCCCTCTAAGGAGGAATCCAGGGGACTCTATTCCCACCAATCAGATTTAGATCTGATTTCACAAAGGGTTGTGATTGGTTGGGAAGAAGAGGAGTTGGATCACAGCTAGTCTATAAATAAGACCTTGTATCCAACTCAGATTGTATGAGATAAGAGATATGATGAGATCATAGTTTCTCCATGCCCCAAGGCTGCCTCTCCCCTCCTTCTCCATGCCATAGTCTCTTCTCCCCTTGCTCTCCACGTCCAAAAGGAGTTTTGGACCTTGGTTGGTGCGATTCAGATCAAAGAAAGGCGATCAAAAGTAAGAAGGCTGCGCTGCTGCAAAGGACGACTGCTCATCTTCAAAAGAGTTTTGAAGATCCTCCAGATCAGATCCAGATCTGATTTTTGGAGGTGTGATAGAGAAGAAGAGGATCTCCAGATCCAACCCGAGTGGATACCGGTAGAGGCCAGGCGCTTGCGTGGCTAAGATCCAGAACCTTCCGCTGCAAACAGGATCATCAACAGGGTAATAGGATTACCCAGATCAGGTAAATTAAATTTGATTTAATTTATTTTTTAATTTTATTTTATTAAAATAATAAGAATCAGATCTGAAACATATCAAGATCTGATTGGGATCAAGAGAAAAAAATTTTTGAAATATATCTCTTGATCTGATCCGATCTGAACAAACCTGGACCGAGAAATCAAGATTTCCCTTCACAGGATGCACTGGCTGAGCCAAATGCATTGGCTTGGTTGGGCATGTCGGCTTGGCTGCGCGAGCTGGCTGAGCCAAAATATTTTTTTAATTATTTTTTTATTCTTTGAAAATCCATATCTGCTCGATTTAAGCTCCATTTTAATCTAAACTTATTTCATTGTGACTAAAAAAATAAGCTCTTTTTATTAGTAAAAATATTTTATTTATTAATTTTAACTATTTTTTAATTAATAAAAATATTAATTTTTAAAAAATATATAAATTAACTATTAATTTTTAAAAATTAAAATTAATTAATTATCAAATTAATATTTTTATTAATAGATTTATGGTACTTATCACACCCTCCAACTTAGGTTTTGCTCATCCTTGAGTAAAGAAAGAATTTACTTTTAGATACCTTTTAGCTTCTGAGTTTTGAATTTTACCTAAGCAATATCAAGATGGCCATTAATATTCAGTAGAGCTTAAGTGAGGTATATCATTGAGGTATTAATACTTAACTAATATAAAAATAAGGTAAAGAATATTCAACTTTTCTAAACCTTTTCTAAATTATCCTATCTTTATCTTTGAATCATCTAAACTTTCATATGGACAAGTGTATTGCTACTTCCGCCCTTCATTTGTTGAATTCTTTTATTCATATTGCCCACATTTTGATGCAAATATCATTGTTTACTTAGACAATAAGACCCAGTTACTCGGTGAAAAATTAATGTATTTTTTTTAATGTTGTACTACTATTGAGTGCCTTAATCCCTTAAGCTTTTTATTTGATTCATGTAGCGAGTCTTAGGCCTATGACTTCCAAACTAGTTCACTTTAGGGCACTAGGTATAGAATACCCCTTAGGCTTACTAGCTTGAATCAAATAGGTTGCGAGTTAAGACTAGCTTTACAACAAGTGATGTGTGCAAATCTATAGCTACGGCAAGTGCACCAGTCGATCAAGTAAAAAAGTGAATGAGTAGAGTATCGTCCATAGAGGATTGAAAAATAAGTATTGAAAAGCTTTTTCCTATGCTTTATTTAGAAGACTGATTTATGAGAATAAGAAATTAAAGAACAAAATAAAGAAATAATTAAAAATTTTAAGAAAATAGAGAGAGCGTAATTATTAGGATTTTAAACTCAAGAGCAATATGTTACTAAGGCAATCGGTTCACCAACTCAGTCAATATAATATTCAAGTTATTAGATTAATTTTATTTCATGTGATGATGGAGTCTCCTAATTTATTCACTATCCTTTGGTCCAGGCATAGCAAAACTATCAATATTTATTAATTATCCTTTGGTCCAGGTGTAATTTAAATAAATATTAATGCATTAAGTTTTGTGAAACCCTCTAATTAAAATACGCTGCATCCAAAGCGCACTAAAATTTCTGCATGCATATGAATTCTAATTTGATTCATAATACAAGGTATATAATCAAGAAGCAATAACATAGATGTACTTGGTCCGTAACATCTATGTTCATCAGATCAATTAGAAGATGGCCAGTAATCTAAAAGCATTAAGATCAGATTTATATACTCCTCATGAATAAAATTTAAAATTAAAAATAAATCATACTGAATATTGCATCAAAAGAGTGGCTACACCTTAGCCTTAGTAAAAGAAAATTTAGTTCATGATAACAAGTTCAAAAACAACAAATAAAATAAAAAGCATAATGGAATTAGATTATTTGATTGCTGAAATTGATTGTTCGTTACTCTTGGTGTGGAGAACTTGGTGAAGAAGAAGGGGCTCCTTGATTGATGTCTTGATTGTCGAAAGAAGAAAAAAAAATTACAAACCCTTCCTTTTCTCTCAAAAATCTCTCTTCTCTTTCTACCTCTCTCCTCTCTTTCTCTTCTTTTTTTTTTTTTTAATTTCTCTGACTCTCTCCCTTTTTCTCTTTTTCTCTCTGACTTCTCTTTCTTTTTTTTTCTATGGCAATAGCAGGTTTTATAGGGTAAGAAATTGATTCTTCCCCAAAATCCTTTAGAAATTATGTTTAAAACTCTTAAAACAACTCAAATTAGGATTCTAGATGATTCTGACCATTGAATGTTGATCAAATGGTCCAAAAATCACTTAAAAACCCTTTAAAATATCACAGATCAAGTCAAAATTCATGCCAGCTATTGGATCAAGCATTAGATTGAATCTAGAACATTCGATCACGCACAAAGAAGGCTTTTGATCTTTAGTTTAACGTTGGAATGAATCTCAGCTGTTGGATCTCGATCGGGAGCTGCGGATGCCGTTCATCAGCTCATGCGTGTCGACCGTCCAATCAAATCTCAGTGAAAGGTGCCCATAGGATCAAATAAAATTTCTAAATTATCCTTTGTAGACCATGCGTGAGCTCGATATTGCATGGACCACCACATTCTTCAGCCAATTGGAGCACGCTTCTTTATGTAAAATTCTTAAAATGCCCTCAAGTCGGTCCATCATACACCACAAAAAATGCTAACGTCAGCCTACCATCAGCGCTGTGTCAGCAGGTCGGTCTACTATGTCGATCGAGCCGGGCAGTCTGCTGTGCCAGTTTGCTAAATTGATTTGAACCAAACCAATTTTTTTTTTTGAAATTCAATTTTGGGCTCGTTTGAAGTCTATTTTGTCTAAAATTTATTTAATATGAACCAAAAAAATAAGATCTTCTTATTGGTGGCCTTCTTTCCTACATAAGATTAATAAAAGTATCAATTTCTAAAAATTAGATTAATTTATTTTATAATTTAATATTTTTATTAGTATATTTTTACCATTTATCACACTCCCCAACTTAGTCATTGCTAGTCCCTTAGCAATGTTTTATTTAATACCATGTTTCAATAAGATTATCCATCACAAAGATAAAATCTAGGACTAAAGGTCAAAAAGTTTAGAAAATACTGCTAACTAAGCATTGAGCTTCAGAAGCAAATTTTTCAGTCAATACAATTAAAAACTTTCTTAGAGTACATCAAAGATCTATAGCACTTGTGTTCGTGATGACTAACTTTAGCATTTCAGTATTAAATTAAAAGAACAAAAGTATCCTCTCTTATCACCTATTTTGGTCAATTTTCTATACATTCTCAATTTTATACTCATGAATTAAGGTAGCTTTCACACTGCCTTTTTTTTTTTTTTTTTTTTGTTGTGCTGAGCATCCTGGCCTTTCCTTCACCATTTTACGTGAATTTTCATACTTGACCTAGGTGCAGAGACCCAGTTACTAGGCTTTGGGCAATCCACATATACTCTATCTTTTGCACTTTATTTTTAGGCAGGTAGCTCTTTCCTTAAATTCAAGTTTTTTTGATTAGAATGTATATTAATTATCAATTTTCAGTGATAATTGAATCCTCAGTTGGCCTTATAATCAATACCTACTTTGCCTTGTTAGTGTGCATGTGCAATTAGAAGTGCTAATAGTCTTTTAATGACCTAAGTAGGCTGCTAAAAGTTGACCAACTAATCTACTTCTTTAACTCATTACATTCATTAGCAAATAATTCTATCTTTTATCACTTATCCAGTCTATCTTGCTCAAGATTTTCTTCTTGACACATGATTTTTTTTTTATTATTATTTTTTTTTTTTTTTAACTTATTCTACATTGTCTTAAAGGAGAAAGAAAAATAAAGGGTGCAATAAAGGATAGGAAGGAATACACCTGATTTGGTTCAGTCTGGTTCTTTGGAGCTTTGAAATTTTGCTTGAGCTCTCATTGATTTTTCTCTGCAAAATTGAAAATACACACCAAAGCAGTAAAAGAGCAACAATAAATTACTGAAAAATAAAAGAAAAAAAATGATCAAAACTAAAAAGAAAAGAAACAACCTATCTAGTAGTTCTGATTTATAGTCTTCAGCTTGACTTTCTTTGAGTTCTAAAGTGGATCAATCTGGTGCCACTTCAATTGGAATACTTTCATGTTTGATTCGAGTCCTCTTTCAATTTGACATTGCTAGCTTTTATAGTCTCAAACCTATTTTCTACAGAATTCTCATATAATGGATTGTCAATAATATCAATTAGAAAATAAGTTTGATTATCATCAATTTGTTTAGTATCTTTGAAAACATTAAAAGTAACTTGTTCGTCTTGGACTCTAAGAATTAATTTTTCTTGTTGAACATCTATTAAAGCTCCTCCAGTAGCTAAAAAGGGTCTCCCTAAAATAAGGGGTACATCATAATCTTCTTTCATATCAAGAACAATAAAATCAATAGGAAAAATAAACTTGTTTACCTTTACCAAGACATCCTCCACTATACCTCTTGGATATTTAATGGATCTATCGGCTAATTGAAGAGTAATAGTGGTAGGCTTTGGTTCTCCTAGACCCAGCTTTTCTGAAAATAGAAAAAGGCATGAGATTAATACTTGCTCCTAAATCACATAAAACTTTATCAAAACTACAATCACCAATAATGCAGGGGATAGTAAAACTCCCTGGATCTTTTAGCTTCTGTGGTAATTTATTTTGAAGTATTGCTGAGCATTCTTCATTCAAATTTATTCTCTCATGCTCCTTCAGCTTTTTCTTATTTGTTAGGATTTCTTTGAGAAACTTGGCATACCTGGGCATTTGAGTAATAGCATCTACAAAAGGAATATTAATATGTAAATTCTTTAATATTTTGAAAAAGTTAGAAAATTTCCTTATCTGGATGCTGTATTTGTCTCTCTGGGAATGGTAGTGGCGGCACGTAGGGCTTCACATTTGGATCAGCAAAATCGTATACCTGGAGACCATCCATCTGCTGGTTGTTTTGGTGACTGACGAATTTTAGTTGATGGTTCCTTATTTGTAGTTGGCTCTTCAGTCTCTTTCTTCTGATGTGGCTCCTCCAGCTTTGTACCACTTCTTAGGGTGATAGCATTGACTTGCTCCCTTGGATTGGTCTCCGTGTTGCTGGGCAAGGATCCCTTGAGGTCTCTCGGAGATTATCTTAGCCATTTGACCTATTTGCATCTCCAAGTTTCGAATTGCTGCTGTTTGGTCCTGTCTAAGTTTGGCTTCCAAATTTTTTATAGTTGCTTCTTGGTTTTGCATAAATTTGACCATCAGCTCTTCCATGTTGGACTTCTTTTCAGGTACTTGGAATCCCGGGGGTGGCTGTTGTGCTGCATTTTGATTACTCCATGAGAAATTTGGGTGCTGCCTCCACCCTTGATTGTATGTGTTGGAGTAGGGATTGTTTTGTTGCGGCCTGAAAAAATTACCAACATAATTAGCTGTATCAGTTGCTTTAGCAAAAGGATTACCTATCTGGCAATTGCTCGTATCGTGTCCTCCTCCACACAGGTCACAAGGTGATGCTCTGAACATGCATAGCTGTTCCCTTCAAGTTGTTGACTTCGGCTCTAAGGGCTGCAATTTCAGCTAGTAAGGTTGGCACGCAATCTACTCCCTGCACAGCTGCTAGTCTTTTTGGCATCATGCATTCTGTCTGCCATTGATAGCTATTTGATGCCATCTCATCGATCAGATCGAAGGCTTCTTCCTCCATTTTTTCGGTTAATGGTTCCTCCTGCTGCTGCATCAATCATAGAATGATTAGTAGGAGATAAACCATTATAGAAAGTTTGTACCTGAAGCCATACGGATAGTTGATGATGTGGACATCTCCTCAGCAGTTCCTTGAAATGCTCCCAAGCCTCATATAGTGTCTCCATGTCCATCTGCATAAAAGAAGTGATATCGTTGCGCATCTTGGCAGTCTTGGAAGGTGGAAAGTACTTGGCTAAGAATTTTTGGGCTAGGACATCCCAAGTTGTGATAGAACCTGCAGGAAGAGAATGAAGCCAACTCTTAGCTTTGTCCCATAAAGAGAAAGGAAATAACCTTAATCTAATAGCATCATCCGACACCCCATTAATTTTAAAAGTATCACAAAGTTCAAGAAAATTAGAAATATGGGCATTCGGATCATCATGCATGTGTCCACTGAATTGGATAGTTGATTGAATCATCTGGATCATCGTCGATTTTATTTCGAAGTTGTTTGCTCGTACAGGCGGTCTCCTGATGCTCGAAGCTGCATCGGCTATAGATGGTGTGATGTAATCATTTAATGGATGATGTACTGGTCGAATAGCTTCATGCTGTCCTTCGATCGCCATATCCAATCCTAGATTGATGTCGTTAGGATCTTCAGCTGCCATGTTTCTTTCTTATTGTAGTCTTCTAATGGTTCTTTCAATTTTTGGATCTAAAGGTAGTAAGTTACTATGTCCAGTACGTGTCATGCACTGAACAAAATTTTTTTTTAAAAAAAATAAAATAATAATAAAAATTAAAAATAAAATTCTAAAGTAAAGCTAGGATCAAAATTATAATATTATTTTAGACACAATCCCCGACAATGATGCCAAAAATTTGATGTGTACTAATCTATAGCTATGGCAAGTGCACCAGTCGATCAAGTAATAAAGCGAATGAGTAGAGTATCATCCTTAGAGGATTAGAAAATAAGTACTGAAAAGCTCTTTTCTATGCTTTATTTAGAAGATCGATTTATGAGAATAAAAAATTAAAGAATAAAATAAAAAATAATTAAAAATTTTAAGAAAATAGAGAGAGTGTAATTATTAGGATTTTAAACTAAGAGCAATGTGATTACTAAGGCAATCGGTTCACCAACTCAGTCAATACAATATTCAAGTTATTAGATTAATTTTATTTCATGTGACGGTGGAGTCTCCTAATTTATTCACTATCCTTTGGTCCAGGCATAGCAAAACTATCAATATTTATTAATTATCCTTTGGTCCAGGTGTAATTTAAATAAATATTAATGCATTAAGTTTTGTGAAACCCTCTAATTAAAATATGCTGCATCCAAAGCGCACTAAAATTCCTGCATGCATATGAATTCTAATTTGATTCATAATACAAGGTATATAATCAAGAAGCAATAACATAGATGTACTTGGTCCGTAACATCTATGTTCATCAGATCAATTAGAAGATGGCCAGTAATCTAAAAGCATTATGATCAGATTTATATACTCCTCATGAATAAAATTTAAAATTAAAAATAAATCATATCGAATATTGCATCAAAAGAGTGGCTACACCTTAGCCTTAGTAAAAAAAATTTAGTTCATGATAATAAGTTCAAAAATAGCAAATAAAATAAAAAGCATAGAGAAATTAGACTATTTGATTGCTGAAATTGATTGTCCGTTGCTCTTGGTATGGAAAACTTGGTGAAGAAGAAGGAGCTCCTTGATTGATGTCATGATTGTCAGTAGAAGAAAAGAAAAAAAATTACAAACCCTTCCTTTTCTCTTAAAGATCTCTCTTCTCTTTCTACCTCTCTCCTCTCTTTCTCTTCTTTTTTTTTTTTATTTCTCTGACTCTCTCCCTTTTTCTCTTTTTCTCTCTGACTTCTCTTTCTTTTTTTTTTCTATGGCAACAGCAAGTTTTATAGGCTAAGAAATTGATTCTTTCCCAAAATCCTTTAGAAATTAGGTTTAAAACTCTCAAAACAAGTCAAATTAGGATTCTAGATGATTTTGACCATTGGATGTTGATCAAACGGTCCAAAAATCACTTAAAAACCCTTTAAAATATCCCAGATCAAGTCAAAATTTATGCCAGCCATTAGATCAAGCCTTAGATTGAATCTGGACCATCCGATCACACACAAAGAAGGCTTCTAATCTTTAGTTTAACATCGGAATGAATCTCAGCCATTGGATCTCGATCAGGAGCTATGGATGCTGTTCATCAGCCCATGCGTGTCGACTATCCGATCAAATCTCAATGAAATGTGCCCATCGGATCAAACAAAATTTCTAAACTATCCTCTATAGACCATGCGCGAGCTCGGTGTTGCATGGACCGCCACGTTCTTCAGCCAATCGGAGTGTGCTTCTTCATGTGAAATTCCTAAAATGTCCTCAAGTTGGTCCACCATGTGTTATGAAAAATGCTGACGTCAGCGCTGCATCAGCAGGTCAGTCTGCTGAGCCGATCGAGTCGGGTAGTTTGCTGAGCCAGTTTTCTAAACCAGTTTGAACCGAATCGATTTTTTGTTTTTTTTTGAAATTTAATTTCAGACTCGTTTGAAGTCCGTTTTGCCTAAAATTTATTTTATCTGAACTAAAAAAATAAGATCTTCATATTAGTGGCCTTCTTTCTTACATTAGATTAATAAAAATATCAATTTCTAAAGAAATAGATTAATTTATTTTATAATTTAATACTTTTATTAGTATATTTTTACCACTTATCAACAAGCTTCTTCGTTCTTTCCATCTTTTGATATAAAACACAATGCTTGCTTAGACAAAGAGGTCTGGTTACTCAGTAAAAAATACTTAAAAACTATTTTATTATATATATTTTTTATATGAAGAAATATATAGTTACTCTATATAAGCCAATAAAAAGTAAACTTTTCTTTGATGCTGGTAGAAAAAATTAGAAATGCTCAAAGAAAAATTATTTATATTCTAGATATAACTCTTTATTAGATTTTTTTAATACTTGATCTCTCAATATCTCATAATTTCTCTGATCTATGCATCAATTATTTTTTAAAAATACTTAGTTCAACTTGATTCTTAAGCATAATCAGATGTCTAAATACTAAATACTAATTTTTCTCAAAGATTTTTAAAATTTTAAATTTTTTTTATTATTCTACTCTCAACTTAATCGATATTATCCTCAATAGAGAAAGAAAAATAAATCATGTAATAAGAAGGAGTACACCTGACTCAATATATTTTTGTGGTCCAGCATATATCTTTAAAAATTTGACTCTCCCTCTGACTTATTTAAAATAATCTAAAAAAAAATAAAAAAGAAAATTAGATGCAAGAAAATTAAATACTGGGTTGCCTCCTAATAAGCGATAAGTTTATCATTTTCAGCAAGATACAAGATAGCTTAACTATCCTATATCAAATATTAGATTGATAAATTCTAATTATTTTAGATTGTCAATCTCAAGAAGATAATTTATGATTTCTTTATTGATATATTTATTTTTAATTATTGGAATATAGGATGTGATCCCATTCTCAGACTCTTGTTTGTCAAGAATTTCTTCTATTTATTCTTCTAAAATGCTCATAAATTGAGTTTTTAGGTTAGGAGTTAAGTTTGATGCAATGGATACTGGAAGGATGACTAAAGGTGGATTTAATTCTAGAGGTAAATTAATATGATCTTACTTAAATAACTCCATTGATACTTCATTACATGCCTCTTGATTTTTGTAGGAAGTATCGACTTCTAGAGGTGAAGGAAATAAGACTTTAGATTTATAGATCTTAGAAAAATCATCTATTCTCTTTTTTCTAATATCCATCTTATTTAAATTAGAACTAGCATCAGTACTAGTTTCGAACTCAGGTTCTTCTATGTAGTTAGCTTCAGTACTAAGCCTTTTTTTTTTTTTTTTGGCTAGTATCAGTCCTAGCCTCTCTCACCTGATCTTGGTATGGATCCATAAGAATTCCATAACTTTTAAATTCAGAAATCACTTTAGCATTCTCTAATTGGAGATTCTTAATTAGGATATTAGATTAATAATTTGGTCTCGATGGTTCATAGATATTTGGTGGATTGTTTATATGAATCGGTTGGTTTGGCAATTGACCTAGTTCTCTCCTTATGTTAGACTAAGCTAATTATCCTATTTAAGTTTCTAACCTGAAAATAGATTCCTATTGAGTCAGGATTAATTATTACAGTTGTTTAAATCTATCATCGACTAGATTGATCTGTTGAGGAGGTAGGTATGATGGTTGATGCAATGGCTGGATAGTCTGACTAGGCTAGCCTTTATAATAGATATAATTTTGATATTGGATCTAAGCTTGAGTTTGTTGGGGTATCCAAAAAAAATTGGAGGGGTTCTTCCAATCTCTGTTATATGTATTTGAAAAAGAATCATTAACCGGCTTGGAGTAGCCTTGAGCAGCTTGAATTTGTTCTTGGATGAAAGATAAAATTTGTATAGCTATAAGACATTCACTCACATGATGGGCTGGGCTGGCTCAAATAGAATAAATCTCCTGATAATTAGAAGGTGATGTGAATTATATAGGAGTTTGTTGATCTAGGGTTAGGAGTTGGTCTAATTTCTATGCAAGAAGATCAACTTTATCTATCAGGTTCAAGTCAGTCTTAGAGCTAAATTTTGGATATTCATAGATTCCTATCCACTTTTGATAGAAGGATAATGAAGCATAGCTGATAGAGTTTTTACTCAGGATTTCAAATAGGGCATAGGCTTCATCCTTACTTTTGTTCATGAATGCACCTCCACAAGATGCATCTACCATTTATTTATATTGATCTCCTAAATTCTCATAGAAAGCCTGAACTATTTGCCACTTAGATGGACCATAATGTAGGTATTTTCTAATAAGTTTCTTAAGTCTCACCCATGATTCATGAATTTGTTCTCCTAAAAGCTGAGCAAAGCCAATGATAGCTCAACTCATAGTGTTGGTTTAGCCTATAGGATAAAATTTGTTAAGAAAATCATATTATAATGTAGCTCAAGTTTGGATTGATCTTCCTATTGTGCTAAGGCAATACTTGGTTTTGTCTTCTAATGAAAAGGAGAATAAGATTAGTCTACGGGCATCATCAATCAAATTTTAAATTTTTACTATAGAGCAGACTTCTAAAAATTCATCCAGATGCTTATAAGAATCTTCATTGATGTTTTCATAGAAAGATGGAAGCATCTAGATTATGGTCAGCTTGATCTCATAGTGGGTAGCATGGATATCAGGTAACTGGATACAAGTCGATGGATTATAGGTGGATGGAATAAAATATTTTTTCATCTACTTAGGTGGTTCTTTAAGATTTTTAGCCAATTGACTATTGGGTTTAATATGGTTCAGCCATTCAATTTTATAGTTGGATTCAACTAGATCAAGTAAAGCAATTTTCTATCATGCATGTATGAGTGCAACCTTATCATGTGGTCCAAAATTTTTTAAAATTTTCTATTATTTTTTTTTATTTTATTATTATTTATAAGTTTTTATTATTTTATTTATATTACTATTATTTTTTATTTATTTTAATTTATTATTATTATTTTATTTTATTTTATTTTATTTTTGGATGGGGAAGGAGAAGAAAGAAAGAAGAGTTCTAAGAAAGAGGTCCTAGGGAGTCCTAGAACTAAGAAGAGAAAAAAGAATTAGGTTTAATTAGGTTTGATATTTTAGTTAGCAATCAAGTTAGGCAAACAATTCTTACTAAGGGTTGTCCTAGGTTCAGATAGCTCCTAACTGCCAAGGTCACCTTCAAGCCCTCCAAGTAAAAAATCAGCCAATCAACTGATCAGGTAAGTATAAGATTAGTGGGAGTCCCCTCGTTGCTTGCCTTAGACATCAATTGTACTTGGCTAGATAAGTTAATAGAATCAATTATAAACCACCTTCCTTCGAACTCGGTCGTTTCTGAACCACTTTTTTTAGATACTAATTAAAATGACTAACCCTAACTTGGTCCAACTTTTAGAATTTCTTATCCTATTAAGCTAGAGTTCTTAGGGCCGATGTCTAATTGATTTTAAAATTAAAGGCTTAGGTTAATGCAGGATGCTGGTTGGCTGTTAGTGGGCTAAGGAAGGATGATCAAATTCTTACCTTATCTTATTTAATGGGGTATTGTCCTTATGCTAATTAAAAGATGAATATGCATAATCACTTTCAGATAAGGGGTTCTATGCAACTAAATTAGATGCATGAAACTTAATTGAACTTGTAGAGCCGACCTTATCTCCAGCAATCACCAAAAATAAAAATAAAAATAAAACTAATATGATGAATGCTCTAAGTAGTTAGGATTTCTAATCCTGACACGAAGCTTTTAATTAGATTTAAGTGCATATTTTTTAGATTAATTTAAAAATAAAAATAAATAATAAAAAAAAAATCTAGAGTTAGGATTGATCTCACCAAGTAAAATTGGAAGCTACTTCATTCACCTATTATTTGCTTTTTCTCTCTTTTTTCCTTTTTATCTACAAAATAAATAAAAAAGTTAGTAAAAAAAGAAAATTTAAAATTTATTTATAATTTATTTTATAAAAAAATCAAAGAAAGTAGTGAGTTAGGTTGAATCCATAGAGAAGGTAATGTTTTAGTTTTGAAATCTTTGATTTCTATAAAAAGTTATTTAAAAATAAAATTAAAGTTAAAAATTAAAATTATAAATAAAAAATAGAAATTAAATAATATAAAAATTAAATTTGTACTAAGATTTACTAGATAGATCTTAGCATCTACTTGCAATAAAATAAAAAAAATAATTAAAGTATAAAAATTAAATTATAATTAAAAATAAAAATTAAAAAATTTAAAGTGTATAAAAAAATTTATATTAATTAAAAGTTCATGATTTAAATATATAAAATTAAAAAAATTAAAATTAAAATAAGCTGATCTCTAATGTTGGATCGGCGTCGGCATTGAGATGATGTAAAAGTGCTCCTCAAGTAGACAATCCAAGAGGGGGGGATTGGGTTTTCAAAAATTTAAAGAAGATATGTGTGGTGGAAAAATTTTTGAAGCCTATGTGAATCAGATGAAGGAGCAAATAAAAGACACAAGCAATAGCATGCATACAAACAAGAGAATTTTATAGTGGTTTGGTGCACTTCCAGCACCTACATCCACTCCCCAAGCAATACTCTTGCGAATTCTATTATAATCCTACAAGATTATAGCTGGATAGTTTTTTCGGGCTCACTATCAAAAAATCTAGTTGATTTTTTTCTTAGGTTCACCAACCACAATCCTTACAAAGATCAAACAAATCAAATCGAGACAAATAATGGAGAAAAAAATCGCAAAACCCAAGTTTCAGTCCTTGCTGAAACCAAGTACATAAAAAGAGAAAGAAAGATTTTACAACAAAGAATGCTCTTTTGAATGAGCAGAAAGGTTATCATTGCAGTTCGTTGGAAGCCTCCTTGAATGCTTGGAGTTATTGCACTTAAGGGCCTTTCAAATCTTGAGAGAACTGTTTGATTGGAGATTTGTGTATTCGTTGAAAATTAGGATGTGCATTCCTTTCTCTCATTTTTCTTGTCTTTTCCAAAAATACGTCTTCTTTCTTTTATATCTAGTGCATTCCCTCTCTTCTGGTGATGATTGGAGTTTAGAAAAAATGAAATCTGATCATTGGACAGCAGCAATTAGCCGTTGGAGCCATATCAACTATTTAGGATGTAACATGCTACGTTAATAGCTTCAGCCCAAAAGTATTTGGGTAGATTTTCTTCACATAACATGGTACGGGCCATATCAACTAAGGTTCTATTTTTTTTCAACAACTCCATTGTGTTATGGGATTCTAGGTGCAGAAAAATTATGTTCTATGCCATGTTCATTGCAAAATTCATTAAAATATTTGTTTTCAAATTTTATGCCATGATCACTATAGATACATACTATAGTTGAATTCTTTTCATTTGTTATCTTCTTATAAAATTTTGAAAACATTGTAAAACCGCTGCCATAGCTTGTGAATAATTAAAAAAGTATAAAATTTTTAATTTTTTATATATTTTATCTGATAAATGCAGAGATATATAACACAAAAAATATTATAAACATAAAAATATTTTTGAAATGCTAAAATCTTATTGTCGAATAAAATTTATTATAATATTTTTTAAAAAAATACATCAAAAGTCTCCTAAATCTACATCATCATCATCACTAGGAGATGGAGCATGAGCTGGAGCCGAAGCCAGAGCTAGATCTAGAATGCAGGCCAACATATCCTCAAAACCCATGAAGAAACCTTCAAAACGTGAATTGAGCATCGACACCTTGTCTCTCATGATGCTCTCCAGATGAGATGTGCGCTCCTCAGCCCGATCTGCCCGTGTTGCAACATGATTTGCTCGTGCCAACACCTCCTCAAGCTCCTCCTGATTGATGACACCGAAAGCCTGTGAAGAGATGCTCGCCTCAAATCAAAAGTTGGTTGGCATATGTCCGAGCTTGCATTAGATCCTCTTAGAATGCTCAAACCTCAAAACCTGAGATAGATGGTCATGGGGGCTAGAGGTATCCGAGCCCTCACTCATGAGCGCATTTAACTGATCCTGTAATTATAAATTCAAATAAAATTTTATAAAAAATTCTATAATACTAATCATATATACTAATATATTTAATACTTACAAAAATCCTTCTAATCGTAGAGTTCATCAGCCTACCATTCTTGTTCGTACGGTTGGAATGGAAGATCTCACTATAGCTGGGCATTACTCTATCTCTCATCAGTTATAACAATGGATCAATTTATTAAAAATATAAAAAAATATCAATTTAATTTATTTAGTAAGATTTAAAATTAATTACCTCTCTATGCACATGACTGACCACAGACTCATGGTTAAGAGTATGCGTATACTCTTGGGCTGTCCGATTCTCTCGATTCTAATAAGAGGTAGTCTAATGATAAGATCGCGATGTCGTCGTTAAGACACCGTATTTATCAGTTTTATCCGACTTCTTAAAATAGTTAAAAATACATAGATAGCAGTGAATCGGATCGAATCCATAAGAAAGGTAGTATTTTTAGATTTAAAATCTTTGATTTTTAAAAAAAAAGAAAAAAAAAGAGTTTTGAAAACAAAAGTGAAGTCAGAAAATAAAAAGTGATAATTAAAAGGTGCAGAAATTTAAACTTGGTACTAAGATCTACTAGTTAGATCTTAGCATCTACTTGCAATAAAATAAAAAGTAATAATTAAAGTATAGAAATTAAATTATAATAAAAATAAAGAGCTAAAATTAAAGTACAAAAATAAAATTTTTATTAGTTAAAATTTTAGAATTTAAATATATAAAATAAAATAAAATAGTCTGATCTTTGATCTTGGATCGACATTGGTAGAAAGATGGTGTAGAAGTCCAGCTTTTATCCTCAGCACCAGTTGCCTCGAAGCAACTATTAACCCAAAGCCTGGCTTTATCCTATACTAAAGCTTCACATTGATCAAAAATTTTGAATTTTGGAGGCCTAGGGTCTTATTTATAGGTATTGAAAGGCTGAAGAGTTTTTCTATAGGCAATGTGGGACTGAAGACATTTTAATCATCAAAATAAAAAAAAATCTAAGTGAAATTGGATTAAAATGAGTTCTGGATGAATTCTATTGCTCTGGATGCAATCTGGCCATCAGATATGGATCAAATGATCCAAAAAATGCCAAAATCGGATGCGTATCAGCCCAGATCAGGTCGGATTAAATTTTGATCGTTGATCATGCATTGATGGAGAAAATCTTACCGTCGGATCGAGTTTTGAGTGTTTTAATCAAGACGAAAGCTTTTTGGACTGTTGGATCATCTTCTAGGTTGAGCACTGCCGTCGAATTATGCCTGAAGTTTGAATTAAAATTGGAACCAACCACTGCCATCGGATCTTGACCGTAGGCAACCACAGCAACACGATCGTGCCATTACTATTTTCATGGACCGCATGGACTGGTTGTACCACACATCACAGCCAATCAGCACCTTTATCATCAAGTGAAAAGTCCAAAATGTCCTATGAGCCATGATAGATTTTTCGTAAACCCTTTAAGGGTCTAGGTCCACCATACATCGCTCCATGATTCATCGATTTCTGCTGAGCTGGCGGTCCACGCCTGGATCGTGGATCGACTGACGGCTTTCATGGCTAAGTCGGCTAGCATGGCTGGCTTAGTGTGCTAGCTTCATCAGCTTGGCTCGACGCATTTGGACGCGCTGATTGATATGACGCGGCGGCTTGAGCCATATGTTATTTTTCATTTAATTTTTATTTATTTTACTTCTTTAGAAATTCATGTCTTCTTCGTTTTAGCTCCATTTTATGCGAAACTTATTTTATTATGATCAAAAAAATAAGCTCTTTCCATTGATAATAAAATTTAATTTTTTTAATTTTTATTTTTTAATTTTTTTTTTAATACATAAAATATGAATTTTTTAAGAATATATAAATTAATCATTAATTCTTAAAAATTAATATAAATTAATTAATAAATTAATACTTTTATTAATAAATTTATGATACTTATCACACCCCCCAACTTAAGCTTTGCTCATCTTTGAGTAAAGAAAAAATTTAGTTTTAAACACCTTTTAAATTTAGAGTTTTGAATTTCTTCTAAGCAGTTTTTAAAATGGCCATTGATATTCAATAGAGTATAAGTGAGATATATCATTAGGGTATTAATACTTATCAATACAAAAATTAAGTAAAAAATATTAAATTTTTTTTTGAATTTTTTCTAAATTATCTCATCTTTATCTCTGATTTGTATAAACTTTCATATAGGCAAGTGTATTGCTACTTCCATCCTTCATTTATTGATTTTTATTTGCACATTGATCATATTTTGATGGAATATCATTGCTTACTTAGGCAACAGAATCCGATTACTTGGTGGGAAATCAATATTTTTTTTTTAAAATATTGTACCACTATTGAGTGTCTTAACCCATTAGGCTTTCTATTTGATCCATGTAGCGAGTTTTGGGCCAATGACTTCCAAACCAGTTGGCTTTAAGATACTAGGTATAGAATACCCTTCGAGCTTACAAGCTCGAATCAAACAGACTATGAGTTAAGACTAGTTTTACAACGAGCTTCATTATCCTTCCCATCTTTTGATGCGAAACTCAATGCTTGCTTAGGCAAAGAGGCTCGATTACTCAGTGAGAAGCACTTGAAAACTATTTTATTTTAATTTTTTTATATGAAAAAATGTATAGTTATCCTACACAAGCTCATAAAAAATAGACTTTTCTTTGATGCTAGTAGAAAAAATTAGAAATGCTCAGAGAAAAAACTTTTTATGTTCTAGACTTAACTCTTTATTGGATTTTCTTAATACTTGATTCCTCAATATTTCATAAATTATCTGATCTGTGCATCAATTTTCTTTTAAAAATACTTAGTTTAATTTAATTCTTAAGCATAATTAGATGTCTAAATACTAAATACTAACTTTTTTGAGGACCTAAAAAATTTTAAAAATTTTATTATTCTTCCCTCCAACTTAATCAACATTATCCTCAATAGAGATGAAAAAATAAAGGGTGTAATAAAGAACATGAAAGAATACACCTGACTCGGTATATTTTTAGTCCAGCACATGCCTTTGAAAATTTAAGATCTCCGTCCAACTTATTCAAATTATCCTAAAAAAAATCAACTTAAAAAGATAAATTAAACTAAAGAAAACTTAATATTGGGTTGCCTCCCTACAAGCGCTAAGTTTACCATCTTTAGTCAAATACAATGCAGCTTACTATCTTGTGTCAAATATTAATTGACAAATTCTAACGATTTTGGATTGCCAATCTTAGGAAGATAATTTCTTATCCCTTTATTGATATAATCATTGTTAATTAGGGGAACATAATTTGAGACCCCATTCTCAAACCCATGTTTATTAAGAATTCTCCTATTTGTTCTTCTAAAATACTCATGAATGAAATTTTTGTATTAAGAGTTAAGTTTGATTCAAAGGGTGCTGGAAGGATGATTAAAGATGATTTTATTTTGAAGATAAATAAATATGATCTTGCTTAAACAACTCCATTGAAGCCTTTTGATTTTTATGAAGAATCGGCTTCTAGGATTGAAGGAAATAGGACATTAGGTTTATAAGTCTCGGATAAATCATCTATTCTCTTTTTTCCTATGTCTGTCTCATTTAAACTGGAACCAGCATTAGTACTAAGTTCCTGGCTCAGGTTCTTCTATGTGGTTAGTCTGAGTGCTAACTTGTTCCTTTAAATTTTTATTTTGGCTAGCATCAGTGCTAGCCTCTCTCACTTGATCTTGGTATGGCCATAAGAATCCTATAGCTTTTAAGTTCAAGAATTACATTGGCATTCTTAAATTAGGGATTCTTAAGTGAGACATTAGATTGATAACTTGATCTAGGTGGTTGGTGGACATTAGGTGAGTTGTTTGAAATTGGTAGGCTCGATAGTTGATCTAGTTCTCTCCTCGTATTAGACTCAATTAATTATTCTATTTGAGCTTCTAGCTTGGCGATCTTATTGAGTCAAGATCAATTGTTGTTGATTTAGAATTAATTGTTGAAGTTGGTTAAATCTATCGTCAGCAAGATTGGTTTGTTGAGGAGGTGGGTATGATAGCTAGTTGTTATATAATGGCTGGATAAACTAACTAGGCTGACCATTATTATAGGCATAGTTTTGGTATTAGGGCCTATTTTGATAGTTATAGATAGATAAAATTTGGGTTTGAGCCTGAGTTTGTTGGGATGTCTAAGAAAAATTATGGTGGTTGCTCCAATCTGGATTATATGAATTTGAAAATGGATCAATAATCAATTTGGAGTAATCTTGAGCAGCTTGAACTTGTTCTTGCATAAAATATGAAAACTATGCAGCAATAGGACATTCATTCACATGATGGGTTGGGCTAGCATAAATAAAATAAAACTCCTGATAATTAGAAGGTGATGTGAATTGTACAGGAGATTGTTGACCTAGGGTTAGGAGTTGATCTAATTTCTGGGCAAGAATGTCAACTTTATCTAATTTTTGGACTATTAGATTCAGATTAGTCATTTGATTATCAGGTTTAATATGAATCAACCATATAATTATGTTCAACTAAATCAAAAAAAATAATTTCCTACCGTGCATGTATTAGTATAACCCTAATGTATGGTTCAAAATTTTTTAAAATTTTTTTATATATATATTTTTTATTTTATTATTATATAATTATTTTTAAAAAATTATTTTTTTAATTATTTTAATTATTTTAAATATTATATTTTTAATTTAATTTAATTTAATTTAATTATTATTTTTAATATATATAATTTTTAGTTAGTTTAATTTAGTTTTTATTTTATTTTATTTTTAGAGGAGAAAGGAGAAGAAAGAAAGAAAAGTTCTAAAAAAGAGGTCCTAAGGAGTCCTAGAACTAAGAATAGAGAGAAGAATTAGGTTTAGTTAGGTTTGATGTTGGTTAGCAATCAAGTTGATCAATCAATTTTGACATGGTTATTCTAGATTTAGATAGCTCCTAACTACCAAGATCATCTTCAAGCCTTTCAAGTATAAGATCAGTCAATCAACTGATCTGATAAGTGTAAGATCGGTGGGAATCCTCTCGTTGCTTGCCTTAGATACTAATTATGCTTGACCAGGTAAGTTAACGGAATCAATTAGAAACCACCTTTCTTTGGGCCCAGTCATTCTTGAATCACTTTCCTAGACACTAGTCAAATTGACTAACCCTAAGCTGGTTCAACTCTTAGAGTTCCTTATCCTATTGACCTTGAGCTCCTAGGATTGATGTCTAATTGATTTTAAAATAAAGACTTAGGTCAATACAGAATGCTGGTTGGTTGTGTTAGATATATGTGCCCTAGAAGCCAGAATTGGCTGACACTTGTAATACACTTCTAGGGGCAAAATTATAATTTTGACTATAATTAATGAAATGGATTATTTTCTATCACACATGTGTATTTAGTGTCTGTGATACATCCTTTGAGTTAATGGTAATGATAATTCATATTTTCAAGAGTTGAAAATTTAAGACATGAATAATCATTATTAACTCATAAACAGCTCCCAACCATAGGATCATCACGAGGATGGTGATTGATCCGGAAGGTTGGTGTACGATCGCTTCTCTTTAGTAGATGAGTCTTGAGTCTACGGTGTGGAGACACCGGAGCGAGAGTACAGGTACTTGTTAGAGAACGAGGGCACTGAGCGTGACCACCTCGAGTAGTCATTAGGGAGTCTACCTTCTCGTCAATGACTGACTCGATGCTGCAGTAGTGTGTCTGGTTCTTTGACCTGAGATGCATCGGCAGTTCACCTTGAGGGTGTTATAGTTTGACTACACCATTACTCGGTCTCCTAGCCATATGGAACCCTGAGGTGTATGTTGGCTATAGCATGTTCATTGTAGGAACTGGATTGCATCAAGATGGGAATCTATCTACCTCGGTGGTAGAGGAGTAGCCCTATGATGATCATGAGAATCAAGTCCAGAAATCCATGGCCATGGTAGAGTGAAATAATAGAAAGAGTTTCTATTTAGATTTTCACATTGGACTCGAATCGAATGATTACATCATATGACAGAGACTAGGGTTTGACGAGTTCACCTTAACCCTAATCTGATCGGGGCTCAAGATAGAAGAACTTAATCACACAGGTAGCTGCACCAAGAGGTTCGCATTCAGCTCTGATGGGTTGCCACCATATACTGCTAGGTGTCACTGGTGGATTTTGGGAGCAATTAGAATGATTTAGATGATCGATCATTCTAGCTGTTCGAATCAGAAGAGTTCTGATCCATCGAAAGGAGTTTCGATGATGTCTATGATAGAGATCATGACATATCCCATTACCATACAGAACTGAACCTAACTGGGTCACACAAACAAGGGTTTGAATCTGGTGATCATCAATTGAACTGATCTAGTTCAATTGATCTGAATGAGATTCAATTAGGTTCAAGGAAATCGTGCTAGCACTCGATTGAACCTAACGTTCTTCTTTTACTATCATAAATAAGTTGTCCTGACTGAGCCAAAGGAGTTTGTGCTCAATCAGAGGCCTTCATATGGTCTGACTGGAGGTTGTCCAAGTCAGAATAGGTTGTCTTATTTGTAAGACATTACCTGCCATTTTTGGTCACCTGCCATTTCTTGTTCTTTGACTTTGGTCAAAAGTCTACCTTTGACTGGTCAAACGTTGACCATTGACCCTTTGACTTTTGACCACATGTCATGCACCTATTGGAGAGCTGGTGGGGGCCTGTCCCCCTGCCAGAACCTGGCAAGGAGAAGGGCGCACGCCAAGGGTGGCGTGAGCCCAAGTAGGAGGCGCCTAGGAGTCCTTGTTGGACAAGGACTCCACCTCCCTTTTGGATTCCAATCAGAGTTCTACTAAGAATCCAGTTTGACTGGTCTTAGGCGCCCTCTAAGGAGGAATCCAGGGGTCTCTATTCCAACCAATCAGATTTAGATCTGATTTCACAAAGGGTTGTGATTGGTTGAGAGGAAGAGGAGTTGGATCACAAGAGGTCTATAAATAAGACCCTGCGCCCAACCCTAATTCTAAGTGAATGCTATTAGACACGCCCCAAGGCTGCCTCTCCCCTCCTTCTCCATGCCATAGTCTCTTCTCCCCTTGCTCTCCACGTCCAAAAGGTGTTTTGGACTTTGGTTGGTGCGATTCAGATCAAGGAAAGGCGATCAAAAGCAAGAAGGCTGCGCTGCTGCAAAAGGACGACTGCAGATCTTCAAAAGAGTTTTGAAGATCCTCCAGATCAGATCCAGATCTGATTTTTGGAGGTGTGATAGAGAAGAAGAGGATCTCCAGATCCAACCCGAGTGGATACCGGTAGAGGCCAGGCGCTTGCGTGGCTAAGATCCAGAACCTTCCGCTGCAATCAGGATCATCTACAGGGTAATAGGATTACCCAAATCAGGTAAATTAAATTTGATTTAATTTATCTTATTTTATTTTATTTATTAAAATAATAAGAATCAGATCTGAAACATATCAAGATCTGATTGAGATCAAGAGAAAATTTTTGAAATATATCTCTTGATCTAATCAGATCTGGACGAACCTGGACCGGGAAATCAGGATTTCCCTTCAACTGGTATCAGAGCCATGGTTCTAAATTGTTTAGATCTGATTTTAATTTTATTTTAATTAGAAAATAAAGTGATTTCAGATGTCACATGAGATGTGATCAGATCTGAAATCAGAAAAATTAAAATTAAATGATTTGGATCTAAGAACATGAAGATATGCATGACTAGTTCTAGAATAGAATAGTTCTATAGAATAGTTTTGCATGTCTTTGATTTAATCTGATTAAATCATATTTTAGATCTTCTTATTTACTATTTTCTGATATTATAAGTGTTATAATAACATCTGATAAACAGCAAATAAAAATTATTTAATTTTAAATATCATATGAGATATGATAGATGCATGACTAGACTAGTTGTAGAATAGTTCTACATAATTGTCTAGATTAGAATTTATTTTGATTAGATCAATTTAAATCTAATTTTTTAGATTATTATGTGATAATTTAGATCTGAAAACATGCATGATTTGATACATGAGATGTATGCAAAATATGCCTTGATTAGATCTAAATTTGTATATGAGATATATGATATAGATCTATAACTGTTTTGTAGATTTACATGTTCCTGATTAAGGCGTTCCTCTTGGCCGTCCGGTCATAAGAACGAAGAAGGGTTTAAAGGCCCTCTCTTCCCATTCGATGGGGTGTTCTTATGACGTGTAGGGGTGCTGCGTGTTCGTCCTTAATCAGAAACCCAAAACTTACTTTCTGCAAAACCCTAGATCCTGAAACCCTAGGATTTATTGTGCATATTTTGTTTATGAACCCAACTTAATTAAGAATTAAGTTTATGGAATATTAATTAGGTCTAAAATTGAGAATTTCAGATCTAAGACATATTCATAATACTGGGTTCGGGCTTGGGTAGCTCAATTAGGTCTAAGCGGTTGATCAAACCGAATCAAGAGTTGGTTAGATGGGATCAACAATGCTTAAATTGACCAGCCTAATAGGATTAAGTCTGGGTCAAGATCGAGTCACGATCAAGCAAGACCTAATTAGGCTCAGAGGTTAGAGTCTGGATTGTAGGCTAACCCAATTGGTTCTGACTCAACAATTTGGTGTCTAAGGTAAGTTTGGCACAGACGACCGACTGGTTTTTAATTGGAAGCTACTCGACCTGAATGCGTTCTTGTGCGAGTTAACGGCATATTCCTTCCACCGGTCTCACTTACCTGGCCATATCTGTTGACACAGTTCTGATCTGAGGTGGTCAATAATCCGAGCTGACCCATGCCACTAGGTTAGTCATAATTGTTATGACTAAGCCAAGTCTAGTTTAATGAGACCTGAATCAATTCTCCCTAAGAAAAGATTAAGTCCGAGGTCTTCCACCATTGTAGACGTGCGGGCCCTTCCCGGGGTTGATTGTTCTCGGCTGGATACAGTGGCTCAGTTGCACCGGGAAGACGCAACCATGTCTATTAGGCATTGGATGCTATGGGCTGGAGGATGAGTTGGGCTCAATATTTCGGATACGGTGAGAGACCCAATTAGGAACCCAGTCTATGCAAATGGTGGGTCTGACTTAACTAAGGAGTGGATCAATATTCCGGATACGGTGAGATTCATGAATTAGAGACCAAGTTTGGGTGCACCATGATTAGAGAATCATTGAACAAGAGTTGTTCACTCATTGGCTAACCCATCACCAATAACTGTTAGGTGAGGTGATGAGTCAGTTGGTGAGACCGCACCACCCACTAGAAATCATCAATCGCGGAGATTTTCGCATCTCTACAGAGGGAGTGTAGGGATCCGAGAAAATAGTGGGAGCTAATTTGTTTAAAAATAAAATCCCTAAACAAATTGGTCAAGTCAAAATTACAGTATCTAACTAGAATCTTTGACTCTCTACAGGAAAATGTCTGCGTCCAACCCACTGGCACGTATCCTAGACACACATAGACTGACTGGACCCAATTATAAAGATTGGCTCAGGAACTACAAAATTGTTTTGGGTTCAGAGAAGTTAACACATGTTTTGGACCAGGACCCTCCCACCTTACCAGCTCGTCCATCCACTGAACAGAGAGCGTCTCTGGAAAAATGGATTGACGAAGACAATAAGGCCAGATACTACATGTTGGGCTCGATGTCTGATGAGCTCCAGCGCCAACATGAAGATATCGGGACTGCTCGCCAAATGTTGGCTCACCTGCAGGAGATGTTTGGTGAACAGAGTCGCGCAGCCAAATATCAAGTCACGAAATGACTTTTTAAGGCTAAGATGCGTGATGGGCAGTCAGTCCAAGATCACTGTCTGACAATGATCAAGGACATGGAAGAGCTTGAGAAGCTCGGTGTGAAGTTGGACTTGGACTTGCAGAACGATATTATTCTGCAATCCTTGACTGATGCATATGGGCAATTCATCATGAATTACCACATGCATAAACTTCAAAATTCCTTGGCCGAGTTGATGAATATGCTGGTTACCGCTGAGCTTTCTATGAAAGGTTCTAAAGGCTCAGTTCTTGCTATGGAACGGACTTCTTCCAAAAGAAAGTCTTATGGAAAGAAAAAGAAGTCTGTGAAAAAGCAAAAGGTAGAAGGATCAAAGAAGAAGAAGGCAGAACCGAAGAAGAAGGTCGATGGCAAAGGAAAGTGTTTCCATTGCAACAGCGACGGCCATTGGAAGCGGAACTGCCCTACTTACCTGGCCACCCTGAAGAACAAGAAGGAAGGTCCTTCTGGAGGTATGCTCGTTATTGAGTCTAACCTTACGGTTTCTTCTGCATCCAGTTGGGTGCTTGACTCTGGTTCTAGTGCTCATCTGTGCACTTCTATGCAGGGTCTTGAGGATAGCAGGAGGCTGAGGGATGGAGACATGATCCTACGCGTCGGTAATGGAGCAAGAGTTGCTGCAGTAGCCGTGGGAACATACCCTCTGCGATTACCATCTGGTTTAGACTTAGTTTTAAAAGACTGTTATTATGTGCCTGCAGCTAGCAGGAATTTGATTTCTGTTTCATGCTTAGCACAAGAAGGTTATGTGATCACCTTCTTTAAGGACCATTGTAACATTCTTTATGAAAGAAATAAAATTGCAAATGGTTTCCTTGTTAATGGTCTTTATCAGTTGCATATTGATGTACCTATTTTAACTATCGAGCAAAACGTGAATGCCAAACGACCTAGGGATAGTCCAAACGACAGATATCTATGGCACCTGAGATTAGGTCATATAGCAGAAGATAGGATTAACAAATTGGAGAAAAATGGGCTATTGAGTCCATTGACTTTTGAGTCATATCCAACTTGTGAATCTTGTCTTCAAGGCAAAATGACTAAACTCCCTTTTGTTGGACATGGGGAGAGGGCCACAGATCTCCTTGCCCTAGTACATACTGATGTGTGCGGCCCATTCGATGTGCCGGCTAGAGGCAATTTTGTCTACTTCATTACCTTTACCGATGATCTGTCTAGGTATGGGTATGTGTATCTTATGAGACACAAGTCTGAAGCCTTTTGAAAAGTTCAAAGAATTCAGACATGAAGTAGAAAAACAAACTGGAAAACCCATTAAGGTTCTTCGATCAGATCGAGGAGGTGAATACCTTAGCCGGGAATTCCTAGACTATCTTAAGGAAAATGGCATAGTCTCTCAATGGACTCCACCAGGAACACCTCAACTCAACGGGGTTTCAGAACGGAGAAATCGGACTCTATTGGATATGGTTCGATCCATGATGAGCTTCACAGACCTCCCAGATTTTCTTTGGGGACATTCATTATTAACTTCAATCTATTTACTGAATAGGGTTCCCTCTAAAACCGTTCCTACCACACCGTATGAGATATGGCACGGTAAGAAACCAAGTCTGAGTCATCTCAGAATTTGGGGTTGTCCGGCTTATGTCAAAAGACAACAAGCGGACAAGTTAGAGTTTAGGTCCTTTAGAGCTCGATTCATAGGATATCCTAAAGAGTCATTAGGATACTATTTCTACATTCCAGAAGACCACAATGTGATTGTGAGTCGACATGCCATATTTCTTGAAAAATAGTTTATTCAAGATAGTGGCATTGGAAAGCAGATTAAGCTTGATGAGAAAGTCTCACAAGCAGAAACGAGCTAAGGACCAAGTGGAACCAAATCAGGTTGAGCCAATAAGAACACTACCTCCTCCACCTCGTAGATCGGAAAGAGTTTCCCGTCCCCCTGAAAGATACTTAGGTATTATTTCAGAGGATGTAGAGGAAATGTTCCTCATAGGTAATGGTGCTCATGGTGATGATCCCAAAACCTACAACGAGGCGATATCAGATATCGACTCCGAGAAATGGCTTGAGGCAATGAAGTCAGAGATCGACTCGATGCACTCAAACCAAGTCTGGACCTTGGTAGATCCACCAGAAGGTATAGTACCTATTGGGTGTAAATGGATCTTCAAGAGAAAGATTGGTGCAGATGGGAATGTGGAGACATTCAAGGCTAGACTGGTGGCAAAAGGTTATAGTCAACGTGAAGGCATTGACTATCAGGATACCTTTTCCCCGGTAGCTATGCTAAAATCCATCCGCACATTGCTTGCTGTTGCAGCCTATTTCGATTATGAAATATGGCAAATGGACGTGAAAACGGCATTCCTAAATGGATATCTTGAGGAAGATATCTATATGGAACAGCCGCTAGGTTTCACATCCAGTGATACTGATCACAAGGTTTGCAAGCTGCAAAGGTCCATATATGGACTTAAGCAAGCATCTCGGAGCTGGAACACTCGTTTCAATGATGTGATCAAAAAGTTTGGTTTCATCAAAAATGAAGAGGAACCATGTGTTTTCAAAAGGGTCAGTGGGAGCGCTGTTGTCTTCCTCGTATTGTACGTGGATGACATCCTCCTTATTGGGAATGATATTCCCATGTTGACATCAGTCAAGATGTGGTTGTCCAAGGAATTCTCCATGAAAGACCTAGGTGAAGCATCCTTTATTCTAGGAATTAAGGTCTATAGGGATAGACCGAATAGGATGCTAGGACTTTCACAGAAGATGTACATAGAGGAAGTACTAAAGAGGTTTAGTATGGAAAACTCTAAGAGGGGATTAATACCCTTCAGACATGGTATTCATCTTTCCAAGAAGATGTGCCCCAGCACACCTGAGGAAATAGAACGCATGAGCAAGATCCCTTATGCTTCTGCAATAGGGAGCCTCATGTATGCCATGCTATGTACACGACCTGATATAGCCCATGCTGTGAGTGTCACAAGCAGATATCAGTCAAATCCAGGTGAAGAACACTGGACTTCTGTGAAATGTATCCTTAAGTACTTGAGAAGAACTAAGGATATGATGTTGGTCTTTGGTAACGGAGAACTCCAAGTTCAGGGATACACAGACTCGGACTTCATGTCCGATATAGATGATCGAAAGTCGACATCTGGCAGACTGTTTGTGCTGGAAGAGTTCCAAGCAAACGGTGATACCATCTCATCCGCGATTACCTTGAGAAAGGTTACGTTGAGGTCAAGAGAGTCAACTCCGCAGATAATGTGGCAGACCCACTTACAAAGCCGTTGGGCCAGCAGAAGATCGAAGCCCACCTTGAGAAGATGGGACTTAGACTTGTAGCCAATTGGCTTTAGGACAAGTGGGAGATTGTTAGATATATGTGCCCTAGAAGCCAGAATTGGCTGACACTTGTAATACACTTCTAGGGGCAAAATTATAATTTTGACTATAATTAATGAAATGGGTTATTTTCTATCACACATGTGTATTTAGTGTCTGTGATACATCCTTTGAGTTAATGGTAATGATAATTCATATTTTCAAGAGTTGAAAATTTAAGACATGAATAATCATTATTAACTCATAAACAGCTCCCGACCATAGGATCATCACGAGGATGGTGATTGATCCGGAAGGTTGGTGTACGATCGCTTCTCTTTAGTAGATGAGTCTTGAGTCTACGGTGTGGAGACACCGGAGCGAGAGTACAGGTACTCGTTAGAGAACGAGGGCACTGAGCGTGACCACCTCGAGTAGTCATTAGGAAGTCTACCTTCTCGTCAATGACTGACTCGATGCTGCAGTAGTGTGTCTGGTTCTTTGACCTGAGATGCATCGGCAGTTCACCTTGAGGGTGTTATAGTTTGACTACACCATTACTCGGTCTCCTAGCCATATGGAACCCTGAGGTGTATGTTGGCTATAGCATGTTCATTGTAGGAACTGGATTGCATCAAGATGGGATCTATCTACCTCGGTGGTAGAGGAGTAGCCCTATGATGATCATGAGAATCAAGTCCAGAAATCCATGGCCATGGTAGAGTGAAATAATAGAAAGAGTTTCTATTTAGATTTTCACATTGGACTCGAATCGAATGATTACATCATATGACAGAGACTAGGGTTTGACGAGTTCACCTTAACCCTAATCTGATCGGGGCTCAAGATAGAAGAACTTGAATCACACAGGTAGCTGCACCAAGAGGTTCGCATTCAGCTCTGATGGGTTGCCACCATATACTGCTAGGTGTCACTGGTGGATTTTGGGAGCAATTAGAATGATTTAGATGATCGATCATTCTAGCTGTTCGAATCAGAAGAGTTCTGATCCATCGAAAGGAGTTTCGATGATGTCTATGATAGAGATCATGACATATCCCATTACCATACAGAACTGAACCTAACTGGGTCACACAAACAAGGGTTTGAATCTGGTGATCATCAATTGAACTGATCTAGTTCAATTGATCTGAATGAGATTCAATTAGGTTCAAGGAAATCGTGCTAGCACTCGATTGAACCTAACGTTCTTCTTTTACTATCATAAATAAGTTGTCCTGACTGAGCCAAAGGAGTTTGTGCTCAATCAGAGGCCTTCATATGGTCTGACTGGAGGTTGTCCAAGTCAGAATAGGTTGTCTTATTTGTAAGACATTACCTGCCATTTTTGGTCACCTGCCATTTCTTGTTCTTTGACTTTGGTCAAAAGTCTACCTTTGACTGGTCAAACGTTGACCATTGACCCTTTGACTTTTGACCACATGTCATGCACCTATTGGAGAGCTGGTGGGGGCCTGTCCCCCTGCCAGAACCTGGCAAGGAGAAGGGCGCACGCCAAGGGTGGCGTGAGCCCAAGTAGGAGGCGCCTAGGAGTCCTTGTTGGACAAGGACTCCACCTCCCTTTTGGATTCCAATCAGAGTTCTACTAAGAATCCAGTTTGACTGGTCTTAGGCGCCCTCTAAGGAGGAATCCAGGGGTCTCTATTCCAACCAATCAGATTTAGATCTGATTTCACAAAGGGTTGTGATTGGTTGAGAGGAAGAGGAGTTGGATCACAAGAGGTCTATAAATAAGACCCTGCGCCCAACCCTAATCCTAAGTGAATTCAATGAGATTTCCCACGCCCCAAGGCTGCCTCTCCCCTCCTTCTCCATGCCATAGTCTCTTCTCCCCTTGCTCTCCACGTCCAAAAGGTGTTTTGGACTTAGGTTGGTGCGATTCAGATCAAGGAAAGGCGATCAAAAGCAAGAAGGCTGCGCTGCTGCAAAAGGACGACTGCAGATCTTCAAAAGAGTTTTGAAGATCCTCCAGATCAGATCCAGATCTGATTTTTGGAGGTGTGATAGAGAAGAAGAGGATCTCCAGATCCAACCCGAGTGGATACCGGTAGAGGCCAGGCGCTTGCGTGGCTAAGATCCAGAACCTTCCGCTGCAATCAGGATCATCTACAGGGTAATAGGATTACCCAAATCAGGTAAATTAAATTTGATTTAATTTATCTTATTTTATTTTATTTATTAAAATAATAAGAATCAGATCTGAAACATATCAAGATCTGATTGAGATCAAGAGAAAATTTTTGAAATATATCTCTTGATCTAATCAGATCTGGACGAACCTGGACCGGGAAATCAGGATTTCCCTTCATAGTTTAAATTGTGTTGAATTAAAGATGCATATCACAACAAGGGCCAACTGAATGATTCTTAAGAGCTTATCTTGTCAGTGATTAATAAAAATAACTTATTGTATCTAAGCAGAATTTCTAATCTTATTATGAAGCTTTTAATTAGGTTCAAATAAATATTTTTTAAATTAATTTAAAAATAAAAAATAAATAAATAAATAAAAAGGAAAGAGGACTAGAGTTAGGATTGATATCATCAAGCAAAATAGAATGATTTGTTCCTTGCCCTGGTTCTTTTTATTCTTTAATCTCTTTTTTTATAAAATAAAAAAAATTAGTAAGCAATATTTATAAAAAATAAAAATTTTATTTATAATTTATTTATAAACAAATCAAAGAGATCAAAAATTTAATGTCCATGCCTTCTCCGATAATGGTGCCAGAAACTTGATAAGATCATGATGTTGTCATTAAGACACCATATTTATCAGTTTAATCTGACTTCTTAAAATAATTAAAAATATATAGATAGTAGTGAGTCGGATCGAATTCATAGAAAAGGTAGTATTTTTAAATTTAAAATTTTTAATTTTTAAAAAAAGAAAAAAAATAGAGTTTTGAAATCAAAAGTGAAGTCGAAAAATAAAATGTGAAAATTAAAAGGTGCAGAAATTTAAACTTGGTACTAAGATCTACTAGTTAGATCTTAGCATCTACATGCAATAAAATAAAAAGTAATAATTAAAGTATAGAAATTAAATTATAATAAAAATAAAGAGCTAAAATTAAAGTATAAAAAATAAAATTTTTATTAATTAAAATTTTAAAATTTGAATATATGAAATAAAATAAAATAGCTTGATTTTTTATCTTGGATCGGCATTGGCTGAATGATGGTGTACAAGCCCAGCTTTTTCCCTCGGCACCAATTGCCTCAAAGCAGCCATTAACCCAAAGCCTGGCTTTACCCTATACCAAAGCTTCACATTGATCAAAGATTCTAAATTTTGGAGGCCTGGGGTCTTATTTATAGGTGTTGAAAGGTTGGAGAGTTTTTCTATAGGCAATATGGGACTAAAGACATTTTAATCATCAAAATAGGAAGAAATTTGAGTGAAATTTGGATTAAAAAAGTCCTGAATGAATTTTATTGCTTTGGATGAAATCTAGCCATCAGATATGGATCAAACGATCCAAAAAATGCCAAAATTGGATGCATATCAGCCTGATCAGGTTGGATTAAATTCTGACCATTGATCACATGTTGATGGAGAAAATCTGATCATTGGATCGAGTTTTCAGTGTTTTAATCAATTCGAAAGCTTCCTGGACCGTTGGATCATCTTCTAGGTTGAGCACTGTCGTTGGATGGCACCTAGAGTTTGAATTAAAACTGAAACCAACCACCGCTGTCGAATCTTGACCGCAAGCAATCATAGTCGCATGATCGCGCCATTACTATTTCCATGGATCGTATGGATCGGCTACACCACACATCGCAACTAATCAGCACCTCTATCATCGAGTGAAAAGTCCAAAATGCCCTATGTGCCATGATAGATTTTCTATAAATCCTTTAAGGATCTAGATCCACCACGCGTTGTTCCATGATTCACCGATTTCTGCTGAGTTGACGGTCCACGCCTGGATCGTGGACCAACTGACGGCTTCTGCGACTGAGTCGGCTAGCATGGATGGCTTGGCATGTTGGCTTCATCGGCTTGGCTCGACGCATTTGGACGCGTCGGTTGATATGGAGTGACGGCTTGAGCCAGCTGAGCCGTATGTTATTTTTCATTTATTTTTTATTTATTTTATTTTTTTAGAAATTCATATTTTCTTCATTTTAGCTTCATTTTATGCAAAACTTATTTCATTATGATAAAGAAAAAGCTCTTTCTATTGATAATAAAATTTAATTTTTTAATTTTTATTATTTTTAATTAATTTTTTAATAAGTAAAAATATGAATTTCTTAAAAATATATAAATTCATCATTAATTATTAAAAATTAATATAAATTAACTAATAAATTAATACTTTTATTGGTAAATTTATGGTACTTATCACCTAACAAGTATTTAAATAAATAATAAATATTTAAAAATTATTTAAATATAACTTTAAGCATATTGAAAATTCAAAAGTTAGTAATTTTATGTCGAACTCCTAGCTCCTCAAATGTATAACCATTCTCTCCAACTGACTCGGAGGACAATCTTGTATCCAAAGAACAAGCTCCTCTAGAGTGTCTCATGTTAGATGTGTGCCCTAAAAGCCAGACTGGCTATCACTTATAATACACTTCTAAGGATAATTTTATAATTTTGACTATAAATTAATAAATAAATTATTTTTTTATCACAGTGTGTATTTAAAATTTTCTATGATACATCTTTTGAGTTAATGATAATGATAATTTATATTTTCAAGAGTTGAAAATTTAAGATATGAATTTTCATAATTAACTCATAAACTGCTCCCGACTGTAGGATCATCATGAGGATGGTGATCAATCCGAAAGGTTGGTGTACGATCACTTTCTTAGAATAGATGTGTCTTGAGTCTATGGTGTAGAGATACTGGAGCGAGAGTGTAGATACTTATTAGAGAATGAGGGTACTGAGCGTGATCACCACGAATAGTCACAAGAAAGTCTATCTTCTCATCGATGATTGACTTGATGCTGTAGTGGTGTGTATGGTTCTTTGATTTGAGGTGCATCGACAGTTCATCTTGAGGGTATTACAGTTTGACTACACCATAACTCAGTCTCCTAGCCATTCAAAATTCTGAGGTGTATGTTGGCTATAGCATGTTCTTTATAGGAATTGGATTGCATCAATAAAGGGATCTATCTACCTAGGTAGATGAGGAGTAGCCCTATGATAATGATGAGTTTGAGTCCTATTGGGGATAAATCCACGCCTATCGAAGTATGGCTAAGATTCTGACTAAATCAATTCTGTCTGGTTGCACTTGTAGAACCTAAACCTCAACCCGCAAGAATATTCAAGCTCTAAATCATTCTGGAATGGCCAACCTCCGACACTGTAGTCAGAGAATCTGATTGATCGGGTAAACCGATTTTGGATTTGACAAGACGTCGTGGATTCTATCTCTAGGCAAGCTTGAATAGTCAATATCACCCTAGAGAACTGGCCAAGACCTTAGCACCTGCGCATCCCATTTGGCCGAACTTCTCTAGCAGCTAAACTCCTTTCGAATTCCTCTAACAGCCAAACTCCTCCAACAGGTGAACTCCTTCTAGATTCTCCCAACAGGCAAACTCCTCTAGCAGTCGAACTCCTTCTAGACTCCTCCAATAGGTGAATTTCTTTTGGACTCCTCCAATAGGTGAACTCCTTTCGGATTCTCTCCAGTAGTTGGGTTCCTCCATTAGACGAATTCTTCCCCAAATTTCTCCTCTAGAAGAGCTACGCATAGATCTCTTTAGCAGGTCTACTTCCTGATTCCAGAAGAGTCTCCTCTTTTACACAAATCCAGCCTCGGACACAGCATGAACCGACCCACATCCGAACTATCTTAGAGAAATCCGAACTCCTCTAGAATTGATATAGCTCAAAGGTCATCACCAACTGATGCCTACTCCTCCAAACTTTGACTATCAAATCTCAAATGGACTGGCACCTCGTGACAATAGACACTATCCTCCATAATAAACTCTACGTGGCCCCAAGCGGCCCACTATCCGATAGTTATGGTTATCACTATCAGTTTGTTACAGGCTTCATTTATAAAAGGGACCCTCTAGATATGTTTTCTCCAAGCTCTCTTCTCCTTCTTAATACTCTACAACTTTCTCGACTGAGTACTCTATTTCTGTTGGCCAAAAGAGCTGACTTGATCATCGGAGGACCTTGCCGAAGCCACCTCCTAGGCTTTGGATGTGACTTATTTTGCAGATCACCAATGGTGATCTCTTCTTCTCCAACTTCAATGTTTCTCTGATGATGATCAGATTTTGCACCAACAGGATTGGTGCTAGAGGAAGAGCCCTCTATTCCTGAGGTTTTCTTATTTTTAGAGGAGTGCTCAGTAGCAATCTCTCTTCTTCTTCCCTAGAGTCCTTCCTCCTAAAAAAAATGCCTCCCAAGAAAGCTTCAACCCAATGGTCAACGACCTCTACAGTCAGATCCCATCCAGATCTGTCCACTCTCGCTTTAGCTTCGACAACTCAAGCTCCACCTATAACCATGATGGATGTAGAGCAATTCAACCTGCTAGCTCAATAGATTCGTGATCTCATAGAGATGGTGCAGGCCATGCAGCTGCAGACTCTGATGCCAATTCAGTTGGAGCAGGCTTGTTCGGAGCCTCATGATCTAGTCTAGGGATGCCTGACTTAGGCTAGCCAATCGATGACCTTCAAAAAGGGAAAGTAGAGAGTTGAGAGTTCTAGCTGTGATTATGGCTCTACCTTTGGAGGAACTTTGCCCCCGTTCAGCCAAAAGACCTTAGAAATCCATGATCTAAAGGATCTAGATCAAAAACTACAAGAGATGAACCGACGGATCGAGGAACTCTGCCATGCTCCCCCCTCTCATGGTAGTGATATCTGTACCGATCCTCCTTTCTCTCAGTGCATCATGCAGGAACCGACCCCGCCGAACTTCAAGCTCCCTCAATTCAAGAGCTATGATGGGACCTCCAATCCGATTGATCATCTGAAGGCCTTCCGAATGATGATGCTGCTCCATGGTGCACCAAATGCCATTCTCTATCGAGCCTTATCGTCCACCCTGAAGGGAGCCATCAGGAACTGGTACTCGACCCACAAGTTGAATACCATCTTCTTTTTTGATTAAATGAGCCATCAATTTGTGGCTCATTTTGTTAGTAGCCAACATCCCAAGCGGGGCTCAGAATTTCTCATCAACATCAAATAATAGGAGGGAGAATCCATTTGAGCTTTTGTTAATTGATTCAATGCTGCTGCACTAGAAGTCTGAAACCTGAACCATTCTGTTGCGATGGCTGTGATGAAGGACAGCCTTTAGAAGAATAATTTGTTGTTCTCCCTAAAGAAGATGTACCCCAGAGATTTTGCTGATATGCTAGCTCGAGCTGAAGGGTATGCCTGAGCGGAAGAGGCCTTCAAGGCCAAGGATAATGAAGTCATTGGAGAGTGGCAAATCGATGAGCCAGACAGGCCCACTAAGGAAGAAAAGTAGAGTGAACCTCGACCGCACTCCCGAACTCTTCCTGAGCGCAAGCAAGCCTGAACTCCTCTTGGAGCTTGGAAGCAGGGAAGCCCCGACAAAAGGGCATGGCAGGGTTTCCTCCTCCGAAGGTTCCATAATTATGCCCCCCTCAATGCTCCAAAAATGCAAGTGCTGATGGAGATTAAGGAGCAGTAGCTGAGGCCCAAAAGGATGCACTCCCATCCTGGCAGACGTAACCAAAACAAGTTTTTTCTCTATTATTGTGACCACGGTCATGCTACTGAAGAATGTATTCAGCTCCAAGATGAGATCGAGGAGCTCATCAGATGAGGCACACTTGATCAATTCCTACGGCATTGGCCTGAAGGACGGGAAGATCGACTAAGGGCATTGCCACAACTAGAACCACAAAGGAAGGAGCAGCAGGTGGATCGGCCACCCCTTGGCATCATCAACACCATCTCTAGGGGACTTCGATGAGGTGAGGCTAGCGAGTCAGCCGAGCCCAGGAAGAGGTGGAGAATTGAAGAGCCCATTGCTTTCATCGATGAGGATGATCAAGGAGTCCTATTCATGCACAATGATGCTTTTGTAATTTCTTTAAACATTGTCAACTATGATGTGCACCGCATTTTGGTAGATAATGAAAGCTCTGCTGATGTTTTATTTTATGATGCTTTCTCAAAAATGTTCTTACTCAATAACAGCTTGGGACCTATCAACTCCCCGTTGGTAGGCTTCACTAGTGATGTCGTGCCAGTTGAAGGAATAATAACTTTGACTATGACTGCAGCACAATGTCCGAAGCTGGTTAAGGCATAGGTCAATTTTCTAATTGTAAAGGCTCCATCTGCCTACAATGCTATTCTCGATCGATTTGGTTTGAACGCGCTCTGAGTAGTGGTGTCAACTTATTATCTAAAGATGAAGTTTCCAACAAGCTGTAGAATTGGAGAGATCAGGAGAGACCAGGCATTGGAAAGATGCTGTTGCTCCATTGCCCTACAGAAAAACATCCAACCCAACCTTTGTCCTACTGATGGGCTGGATGTCCATGATGACCTTACTGAGGAGCAGGGCAAGCCTATGGAGGACCTCATACTTGTGCCATTAAATGATGGGAGTGTGGAGCACACTGTGCAGATCGGCTCCAACTTGGGGGATGAGGTTCAGGAGCAACTCGTCACCTTTCTCAGGAAGAATGCAGACGTCTTCACCTAGATTCTGATGGATATGCTAGGAATTGATGTCGAGGTTATGGAATATCGGCTGGTCGTTGATCCTAAGTATCGGCCAGTAAAAGAGAAGATGTGCAACCATGCCCCGAAGAGATAGAAAACAATTATGGAAGAAGTAGGCAAGCTCCTCAAAGCTGAATTCATCCAAGAAGTTAACTACCCGAGCTGGGTCTCAAACATGGATCTCATCAAAAAGGCAAATAATAAGTAAAGGATGTGTATAGACTTCAAAAAGCTAAACAAAACCTGTCCAAAAGATAGCTACCCTCTACCCAAGATTGATCAACTGGTAGATGCAACCTTGGGCCATGAGCTCCTCACCTTTATGGATGTCTTTTCTGGCTATAACCAAATACGGATAGTGCCGAAGGATGAGGAGAAAACTGCTTTTATTACTAACCATAGTCTTTACTGTTATAGGGTTATGCCTTTTGGACTCAAAAATATAGGAGCAACATACCAGTGCTTGATCAACAAGATATTCAAGGAGTAGATCGGCCGCAACATGGAGATGTATGCAGATGGCATGCTCGTCAAAAGCCAAGCTTCAATAAACCACATCGTCGATCTTGAAGAGACTTTCAGTGCACTCGAGAAGTACAAGATGAAGTTGAATCTGATCAAGTGTGTCTTTGGTGTGACCTCAGAAAAGTTTCTGAAATTTATGGTGTCAAAGCATGGGATTGAAGCAAATTTAGAGAAAATTTGAGCTATTCAGGAGATGACTACTTCAAAAACAATAAAAAAAGTTCAGTGCCTGACTGAAAAAGTGGCATCCCTAAATCACTTCATCTCGAGATCGATCGAGCGGTGCATGCCCTTCTTTCAAGTTCTCAACCAACCAAAAAACTTCTGCTGGACGATGGAGTGCCAACGAGCATTTGAGAAGCTCAAAGACTATCTCGACTCACCCCCACTACTGGCAAAGCTTGAACCTGGAGAAGAACTATTCTTGTATCTAGTAGTCTCTTTGATGGCCTTGGCAGCAGTCCTGGTCAAGGAGCAAGCAAAAATGCAGCGACTAGTCTACTACGTAAGCCGGGTCCTGAGGGATGTAGAGACCAGTTACTCTAAGTTAGAAAAATTGACTTACTCTCTTCTAATTATTGTCAAGAGACTTTGACCTTACTTTCAGGGGCACACCATAACAGTCCTCATGGATCAACCAATAAAAGCAATGCTTCATCGAATGGATGCTTTCGGAAGAATCACAAAATGGATAATCGAGCTCACGAAGTTTGACATCAATTATCGACCCCAGTCATCGATCAAAGCTCAGATATTGATAGATCTTATAGTAGAATATACCATTCCAGATGAAGTCGAGCTTAAACAAAATGAGATCGGCATCTCGTGGTTGCAACCGAGCCTCCCCGAAGAGAGTGCCAACATTCTCGAAGGATTTTGGGCCCTGTACGTGGACTATTCGTCCAACATTGCTGGAGCAGGCGTGGGGTTGGTTTTAGTCAATCCCGAGGGAGTCATCATCAAATATGCGCTATGCTTCAAATTTTCTATAACTAATAATGGGGCCAAATATGAAGTACTGATCGTCGGATTAAAAATAGCAAGAGAGTTAAAAGTAAATCGACTTCAAGTCTATAGTGATTCTCAATTAGTGGTCAGCTAAGTTAGTGGCAACTATGAAGCATGGGAGGAAAGTATGATGAAATATCTTGAGAAAGTAAAGAATTTGACTCCGGCCTTCGATAGTTTTAGCATTCAACAGATTTCGAGGGTAGAAAATATAAGAGCCAACCTCCTCTCTAAATTAGCAACTTTAGCCCCAGCCAAACTATCCAAAGAAGTATTTTTTGAAACTCTAAAATATCCAAGCTCAGAGGAATCATAGCTTCTTATGCAGATGGAGCACGAGCTGAGCTGGATTGACCCGTTAGTTGCCTATCTCAAAGAGGAAGTTCTTCCTCATGATCCGAAAGAAGCTTAAAAACTCAGAAATCAAGCTTTTCGGTACATTTTGTATGAGGGCAAGCTATATAAAAGATCATATTTGCTACCATTTTTAGACGTCTCCAACCTTCAGAGGCCGACTTCGCATTATAGAAAGTGCACGAGAAAATTTGTAGAAGTCATGTAGGAGCCAGATCCCTATCACAAAGGCTACTTCGGCAAGAATACTATTGGTCGACCTTGTACCACAACTTTATAAAATATGTCAAGAAATGTGACCACTATCAGAGAAATGCAAACATACAAAGACAGCCGACCTCTAAGCTTACTCCACTAAGCGCACCATGGCCATTTGCACAATGGGGAATGGATATACTTGGCCTTTTTCCAATGGCATTCAGGCAATGAAAGTTCCTCTTGGTTGTGATCGACTACTTCACCAAATAGGTCGAAGCTGAACCACTAGCAAAAATTACTGAGGTCAAGGTACAAGACTTCGTTTGAAAGTCAATCGTCTGTCGGTTTGGTTTGCCCCAAACTCTCATAATAGATAATGAGCGATAGTTTGCTGGGATGAGGTTCGCTGAGTTCTGCAAAGATCTAAACATCTCCCATCACTTCACATCAGCGGCCCATCCATAGGCAAATGGTAAAGCAGAGGTGACCAAAAGAATTTTACTGTAGGGAATCAAGGCAAGGCTTGAAAGAGCAAGGGGGACTTGGGCAAACGAACTCTATCATGTCCTTTGGGTGTGCCAAACTACTCATAGGCTATCAACTTGGAAAACACCATTTGCCCCAACCTTTGGGATGGAGGCAATCATCCCAATCGAGCTTAAACTTCCATCAGCATGGGTCGTGGCCTTCAATTAGTATCGTAACTCACAGAACCTCATAGTCAATCTCAATCTATTGAAAGAAAAGAGAGAAGATGCCCAAGTTTGGATGGCAACCTACAGACGAAGAGAGGCCAGATACTATAACTCTAGAGTAAAAAGCAAAGCATTTAGAGTGGGGGGCTTGGTGCTCTGACGAGCATCCATTTCGAAGCTTTAAGAGCAAGGAAAGCTCATCCTGAATTGGGAAGGTCCGTATAGAGTGGAGGAGGTCATCCGACCTAGAACTTATCATTTGAAGGAGCTTGGAGGGGTAACACTCCCATGGCCTTGGATTTCAGAAAGCTTAAGTATGTACTACCAGTAACTTTCCTTCAATAAAGTTCTTTCTATTTTAACATCATTACTTCTTAGCACAAAGATTGTGTAATGATAACTCTGAAGCAATCAAAAGTGGCCTATTAGAAATAGGACGAGAACCTCATCCTAATGTGAGAAAGGTTGAAGACCTCATTGAATTAAGACGAGATGAGGGGAGAAGCCCTACCAATGATCTTAATGTGCTCCTACAGTCCAATAGAAATAGGAGGAGAACATCATCCTAACGTGAGCAAGGTCGAAGACCTCATTGAACTACGACGAGATGAGGAGAGAGGCCCTATAAATGATCCTAATGTGCCCCTACAGCTTGTTAGAAATAGGAGGAGAACCTCATTCTAACGTGAGCAAGGTCGAAGGCCTCATTGAACTAAGATGAGATGAGGGGAGAGGTCCTACCAACGATCCTAATATGCCCCTATAGTCCATTAGGAATAGAAGGAGAACCTTATCCTAATGTAAGCAAGATTAAAGGTCTCGTTGAACTAAGACGAGATAAGGAGAGAGGCCCTATCGACGGCCCTAATGTGCCCCTGTAGCCCGTTAGGAATAGGAGGAGAACCTCATCCTAATGTGAGCAAAGCCAAGATAAGAACCCGCCGATGGATCTGATGAACTACTATGATCATACAAGGGGTGGAAGGTCAAGGCCACATTTATTTAAAATGAGGGAAAGGTAAAGGCCCTTAAAATGGTTGATGAGCACATTCCCCTATGAATGTGCCAAACACCAAAGGAAAAATCCAGTCCTAATCTACGAAACGAACCCCTGACCCGACGTCCATGAGACTCATCTCATTAGAAATGAAAGAAAAATGAGACATCTAGAATCAAATCCACAAGAGATGATAATAAAAATGTACAGTTTTATTATGAAGTTAAATTCGTTACAAGTAAAAGTTAATAAAATCAATTACAATGGGCACACTACAAGCAAGATAGAGGTCGACAAAAGCCGACTGTGCAAAAAAGCAAATACATTATAGACAAGATAAAGATCGGTGAAACTGATTACATAAAAAAAAAAAGAGGTGATGTCCTAAGACGATCCAAGCTCTTCAGACTTTGGGCTATCGACTCCAGCCATCACCAAAGCTTCCTTTAGTTTGAAAATTTTCTCCTCTAGCTCCTCTTTCTTGTATAGACCGTCGATGTACATCCTGTTGGAGTATTCAAATTTGGCCTCGATCTCTTGCTGCTGCTTTCTCAAAACCTTAGATTTAGCTTCAACATCCTTGACGGCTTGATGCTCCCAAGTCAACTGGAGCATCAATTGTTGAACTTTGATTTTTTCCACCCCAACAGTTGATAAATGGTAAAAATATACTAATAAAAGTATTAAATTATAAAATAAATTAATTTATTTTTTTAGAAATTAATATTTTTGTTAATTATATGTAGGAAAGAATATCACCAATATGAAGATCTTATTTTTCTAGTTCAGATGAAATAAATTTCAAGCAAAACGGACTTCAAATGAGCCCAAAATTGAATTTCAAAGAAAATTAAAAAAAAAGCCGATTTGGTTCAAACCTGTTTAGAAAAACTGACTTAGCAGATCGCCCAGTCCGACCACACTTAGACCGCCCATCCATTGATGTGATGCTTACACCATGCTGATGTCAGCATTTTTTGCGGTGCACGGTGGACCATTATAGAGCGCATTTTGGGGATTTCACAGGAAGAAGAGCGCTTTGATTGGCTGAAGAAAGTGGTGGTTCATGCAATATCGGGCTCGTGCATGGTCTATAGAGGGTAATCTGAGAATTCTACCTAATCCGATGGACATCTTTCACTAGAATTTGATCGAATGATTGAAACTCATGCGCTGACGAATGGTGGATGCAGCCCTCGATCAAGATCCAATGGTCTGAATGGTTCTCGATTTTTAATTAAACACTTGAAGCCCTTCAAAAGTAGATCCAATAGCCCAGAATCCATCTAAAGGCTAATCCGATGTCTGCCATGAATTCCTACTTGATTTGGGATATTTTAAAGGGTTTTTAATTGATTTTTGATGCATTTGATCGCCATCTCGCCATCCAATGGCCAGAATGATCTAGGCCTTATTTGAGTTATTCTAGGAGTTCTAAGTCCTAATGCCAATGGGAATTTTTATCGAAGCAACACCTCTTAGCCTATAAAAAGGGGGTTGCATGCTATTGCCAAAGAAGAGAGAAAAAAAGAGGCACAGAGAGAAAAAGACGTAGAGACAAAAAAAAAAAGGTAGAGAGAAAAAAAGATTATAGAGGGTTTTGGGGAGAGAGTTTTAAGAGAGAGCCTAGGAACAGGGAATAATAGAGTACTTTGAGAGAGAGTTTTGAATAGAGAGTTTTGAGAGAGAGTTTTAAAAGAAAGAAGAGAAAGGGCTTTTATATTTTTTTCTTCTTCTAATAATCAAGACATCGATCAAGGGGCTTCTCTTTTTCTTCATCAAGTTTTTCACACCAAGAGCAACGGACAATCAATTTCAGTAATTAAATAGTCTAATTTCTTTATGCTTTTTATTTTATTTGCTATTTTTGAACTTATTATTATGAACTAAATTTTCTTTTACCAAGGCTAAGGTGTAGTCACTCTTTTGATGCAATATTTAGTATGATTTATTTTTAATTTTAAATTTTATTCATGAGGAGTATATAAATCTGATCTTAATGCTTTTAGATTACTGGCCATCTTCTAATTGATCAGATGAACATAGATGTTATGGACCAAGTACATCTATGTTATTGCTTTTTGATTATATATCTTGTATTATAAATCGAATTAGAATTCATATACATGCAGAAATTTTTGTGCGCTTTGAACGTAGCATATTTTAATTAGAGGGTTTCATAAAACTTAATGCATTAATATTTATTTATTACATCTGGACCAAAGGATAATTAATAAATATTGATAGTTTTGCTACGTCTGGACCAAAGGGTAGTGAATAAACTAGGAGACTCTACCATCACATAAAATAAAATTAATCTAATACTTGAATATTATATTGACTGAGTTGGTGAACCGATTGCTTTAGTAACCCATTACACTTAAGTTTAAAACCCTAATAATTATACTCTCTCTATTTTCTTAAAATTTTTAATTATTTTATTATTTTGTTCTTGAATTTTTTTATTTTCATAAATCGGTCTTCTAAATAAAGATAGGAAAGAGCTTTTCAGTACTTATTTTTCAATCCTCTAGGGATGATACTCTACTCATTTACTTTATTACTTGATCGACTGGTGCACTTGCCATAGCTATAGATTAGCATGCATCAAGTTTTTGGCATCGTTGTCGGGGATTGTATCTAAAACAATATTGAAATTTTGATCCTAGCTTTACTTTAGAATTTTATTTTTAATTTTTATTCTTACTTAATTTTTAATATTTTGTTCAGTGCATGACACATACTGGACATAGTAACTTACTACCTTTAGATTTAGAAATTGAAAGGACCATCAGAAGACTACAATAAGAAAGAAACATGGCAGCTAAAGATCCTAACGACATCAATCTAGGATTGGATATGGCGACCGAGGGATAGCATGAAGCTATTCGATCGGTACATTATCCATTAAACGATTACATCACACCATCTATAGCCGATGCAGCTTCGAGCATCAAGAGACCACTTATGCAAGCAAACAACTTTGAAATAAAATCGATGATGATCTAGATGATTCAATCAACTATCCAATTTAGCGGACACGTGCATGATGATCCGAATGCCCATATTTCTAACTTTCTTGAACTTTATGATACTTTTAAAATTAATGGGGTGTCAGATAATGCTATTAGATTAAAGTTATTTTCTTTCTCTTTATGGGATAAAGCTAAAAGTTGGCTTCATTCTCTTCCTACAGGTTCTATCACAACTTGGGATGTCCTAGCCCAAAAATTTTTAGCCAAGTACTTTCCATCTTCCAAGACTGCCAAGATGCGCAATGATATCACTTCTTTTATGCAGATGGATATGGAGACACTATATGAGGCTTGGGAGCAATTCAAGAAACTGCTGAGGAGATGTCTACATCATCAACTATCTATATGGCTTCAGGTACAAACTTTCTATAATGGTTTATCTCCTACTAATCATTCTATGATTGATGCAGTAGCAGGAGGAACCATTAACCAAAAAATGGAGGAAGAAGCCTTTGATTTGATCGATGAGATGGCATCAAATAGCTATCAATGGTAGATAGAACGTATGATGCCAAAAGGACCAGTAGCTGTGCAGGGAGTAAATTGCGTGCCAACCTTTCTAGCTGAAATTGCAGCCCTTAGAGCCAAAGTCAACAGCTTGAAGGGAATAGCTATGCATGTTCAGAGCATCACTTATGACCTATGTGGAGGAGGACATGATACGAGCAATTGTCAGATAGGTAATCCTTTTGCTAAAGCAACTGATACAGCTAATTATGTTGGTAATTTTTTTAGGCCATAACAAAACAATTCCTACTCCAACACATACAATCAAGGGTGGAGGTAGCACCCAAATTTCTCATGGAGCAATCAAAATGTAGCACAACAGCCACCCCTGGGGTTCCAAGTACCTGAAAAGAAGTCCAACATGGAGGAGCTGATGGTCAAATTTATGCAAAACCAAGAAGCAACTATAAAAATTTTGGAAGCCAAACTTAGGCAGGACCAAGCAGCAGCAATTCGAAACTTGGAGATGCAAATAGGTCAAATGGCCAAGATAATCTCCGAGAGACCTCAGGGATCCTTGCCTAGCAACATGGAGACCAATCTAAGGGAGCAAGTCAATGCTATCACCCTTAGAAGTAGTAAAAAGCTGGAAGAGCTTCATCAGAAGAAAGAGACTGAAGAGTCAACTAAAAATAAGGAACCATCAACTAAAATTCGTCAGTCACCAAAATAACTAGTAGATAGATGGTCTCCAGGTATACAGTTTGTCGATCCAAAATGAAGCCCTACGTACCGCGACTACCATTCCTAGAGAGACAAATACAGCATTCAGATAAGGAATTTTCTAATTTTTTTAAAATTTTAAAAAATTTATATATTAATATTCCTTTTGTAGATGCTATCACTTAAATGCCCAGGTAGGCCAAGTTTCTTAAAGAAATTTTAACAAATAAGAAAAAGCTGAAGGAGTATGAGAGTATAAATTTAAATGAAGAATGCTCAGCAATACTTCAAAATAAATTATCACAGAAGCTAAAAGATCCAGGGAGTTTTACTATCCCTTGCATTATTGGTGAATGTAGTTTTGATAAAGTTTTATGTGATTTAGGAGCAAGTATTAATCTCATGCCCTTTTCTATTTTCAGGAAGCATGGTCTAGGAGAACCGAAGCCTACCACTATTACTCTTCAATTAGCTGATAGATCCATGAAATATTTAAGAGGTATAGTGGAGGATGTCTTGGTAAAGGTAAACAAGTTTATTTTTCCTGTTGATTTTATTATTCTTAATATAGAAGAAGATTATGATGTACCCCTTATTTTAGGAAGATCCTTTTTAGCTACTGAAAGATTTTAATAGATGTTCAACAAGAAAAATTAATTCTTAGAGTCCAAGATGAACAAGTTACTTTTAATATTTTCGAAGATACTAAACATCCTGATGATAATCAAACTTATTTTCTAATTGATATTATTGATAATTCATTATATGAGAATTCTATAGAAAATAGGTTTGAGACTATGAAAGCTAGCAATGTTCAATTGAAAGAGGGCTCGACTAAACATGAAAGTATTCCAATTGAAGTTGCACCGGATTGATTCAACTCAGAACTCAAAGAAAGTCAAGCTAAAGACTATAAATCAGAACTATTAGATAGATCATTTCTTTTCTTTTTAGTTTTGATTATTTTTCTTTTCTTTTATTTTTCTATAATTTGTTATTACTTTTTTACTGCTTTGGTGTGTATTTTTAATTTTACAGAGAAAAATCAATAAAAGCTCAAGCAAAATTTCAAAGCTTCAAAGAACCAGACTGAACCAAATCAAGTGTATTCCTTCATATCCTTTATTGCACTCTTTATTTTTCTTTCTCCATTGAGACAATGTAGAATAAGTTGGGGGGATAAAAAAAAAAATTTATCATGTGTCAAGAAGAAAATCTTAAGCAAGATAGACTGGACAAGTAATAAAAGATAGAAGTATCTACTAATGAATGTAATGAGTAAAAGAAGTAGATTAGTTGGTCAGACTTTTAGCAGCCTACTTAGGTCATCAAAAGACTATTAGCACTTCTAATTGTACATGCACACTAACAAGGCAAAGTAGGTATAGATTATAAGGCCAACTGAGGATTCAATTATCATTGAAAATTGGTAATTAATATACATTCTAATCAAAGAAATTTGAATCTAAGGAAAGAGCTACCTGCCTAAAAATAAAGTGCAAAAGATAGAGTATATGTGGATTGTCCAAAGCCTAGTAACTGGGTCTCTGCACCTAGGTGAAGTGTAGAAATTCATGTAAAATGGTGGAGGAAAGGCCAGGATACTCAGCACATCAAAAAAAAAAAAAAGGGTAGTGTGAAAGCTACCTTAATTCATGAGTATCAAATTGAGAATGTATAAAAAATTGATCAAAATAGGTGATAAGAGAGGATATTTTTTTTCTTTAATTTAATACTAAAATACTAAAGTTAGTCATCATGAATACAAGTGCTGTAAATCTTTGATGTACTTTAATAAAATTTTTAATTGTATTGACTATAAAATTTGCTTTTGAAGCTCAATGCTTAGCGATATTTTTTAAACTTTTTGATCTTTAATTCTAGATTTTATCTTTTTGATGGATAATCTTATTGAAATATGGTATTAAATAAAACATTGTTAAAGGACTAGCAATGACTAAGTTGGGGGGGTGTGATAAGTGGTAAAAATATACTAATAAAAGTATTAAATTATAAAATAAATTAATCTATTTATTTTAGAAATTGATATTTTTATTAATCTTATATAGGAAAGAAGGCCACCAATATGAAGATCTTATTTTTCTAGTTCAAATGAAATAAATTTCAAGCAAAATGAACTTCAAATGAGCTTGAAATTGAATTTCAAAGGAAACTAAAAAAAAATCGATCCGATTCAAATCGGTTCAGAAAAACCAGCTCAGCAGGCCACCTGGCTTGACTACACTCAAACCACTCACCCACTGATGCAACACTTACACCATGCTGATGTCAGCATTTTTTGCGGATCATGGTGGACCACTATAGAGGGCATTTCGAGAATTTCACAAGGAGAAGAGCGCTTCGATTGGCTGAAGAAAATGGTGGTCCATGCAACATCGGGCTCGCACATGGTCTACAGAGGGCAATCTGAGAATTCTACCTTATCCGATGGATGCCTTTCACTGAGATTTGATTGAATGGCTGAAACTCGTGCGCTAACGAATGGTGGATGCAGCCCCTGGTCAAGATCCAATGGTCTAAATGGTTCTTGATTTTTAATTAAATTCCTAAAGCCCATCAGAAGCAGATCCGATAGCCCAGAATCCATCTAAAGGTTGATCCGATGGCTGCCATGAATTCCTACTTGATCTAGGATATTTTAATGGGTTTTTAAGTGATTTTTAATGCATTTGATCGCCATCCAAAGGCCAGAATGATCCAGGCCTTATTTGAGTTGTTCCAAGAGTTCTAAATCCTAATGCTAATGAGAATTTTCATCGAAGCAGCACCTCTTATCCTATAAAAAGAGGGCTGCATGCTGTTGCCGAAGAATAGAGAAAAAAAGAGGTAGAGAGAAAAAGAAAAAGAGGTAGAGAGAAAAAAAAAAATATAGAGGGTTTTGGGGAGAGAGTTTTAAGAGAGAGCCTACGAGCAGAAAATAATAGAGAGCTTTAAGAGAGAGTTTTGAATAGAGAGTTTTGAGAGAAGGAAGAGAAGGGCTATTATATTTTTTTCTTCTTCTGATAATCAAGACATGGATCAAGGAGCTTCTCTTCTTTTTCATTAAGTTTTCCATATCAAGAGTAATGGACAACCAATTTCAGCAATTAAACAGTCTAATTTCTTCATGCTTTTTATTGTTTTTGCTATTTTTGAACTTGTTATCATGAACTAAACTTTCTTTTACTAAGGCTAAGGTGTAGCCACTCTTTTGATGCAATATTTAGTATGATTTATTTTTAATTTTAAATTTTATTCATGAGGAGTATATAAAACTGATCTTAATGCTTTTAGATTACTAGCCATCATCTAATTGATCTGATGAACATAGATGTTATGGATCAAGTACATCTATGTTATTGCTTCTTGATTATATACCTTGTATTATGAATCAAATTAGAATTCATATGCATGCTGAAATTTTAGTGCACTTTGGATGCAACATATTTTAATTAGAGGGTTTCATAAAACTTAATGCATTAATATTTATTTAAATTACACCTGGACCAAAGGGTAATTAATAAATATTGATAATTTTGCTACGCCTAGACCAAAGGATAGTGAACAAATTAGGAGACTCCACCGTCACATGAAATAAAATTAATCTAATAATCTGAATATTGTATTGACTGAGTTGGTGAAGTGATTGCCTTAGTAATCCATTGCTCTTAAGTTTAAAACCCTAATAATTACACTCTCTCTATTTTCTTAAAATTTTTAATTATTTCTTTATTTTGTTCTTTAATTTCTTATTTTCATAAATCGGTCTTCTAAATAAAGCATAGGAAAGAGCTTTTCAGTACTTATTTTCTAATCCTCTAAGGATGATACTCTACTCATTTACTTTATTGCTTGATTGACTGGTGCACTTGCCATAACTATAGATTAGCATGCATCAATAGCCTCCGAGAGTTCGTTGATAGTCCTTCTCAAAAAGATGAGCTCCTCATGTTCTCCGCTTGATCCAACCTACTGAATGCTTAGAAACTTCTTCCGAAAATAGGTCACCTCATCCTTGGTAGCCTTTAACTCACCTTCAAGCTTGGACATCTTCCCTGCCCAAGTCGCCTAATAATTATTTTATCGATCTTCAGCATCCTACAGCTACTTCTAAAGCTGGAAGAACTTCTTCGACCTATTTCAGTCATGCTGAGCTTCATCGATGGACCACAGTGAACTTCCTTCCAAGAGATGAATCTTCTCTTCTACCTTCTTAAGATCAACTTCTAGAGAGCCGATCCTCACTATAAGCATCCAAGACTTATCACTCATGCTCTTCCAAAGTTCGACGAGCTCTTTCTCAAAATTTTCTTTCTGAATGTTGAAGCTCGCTGCGTCCTTCATGTGTAAACTTTCGAGGCGAGTGACTTCCTTAGTCACCTCCATAGTGTTGTTTTGAGAGGCCTGAAGGTCGACCTTAACTCTCTTCAATCTTTTTCTCAATTAGTGGACCTTCTTCCTCAAACCCTTTATCAAAGGCTTGAATGAAATCCCTTAAGATAAGGGGTCGGCATCAACCAGAGAAAGGGGGTCGTGGGCCAGATCGATAGAGACGTTCTGAATCACATACAACACAAAGTGCAAACGAAAAGAAGGATTTGCTCTCATCACTTGAAATATATTTGGTACACCAAAAAAAAAAAAAAAAGAGGGTACATAGATGTCAAAAGTTTAAACCTCGGACAGCTTGCCTACTAGAGAGGTCGGGACATTCTCGATCGGCTTTGTCCCTTAGGCAGGCTCGGATGCTGACCGATAGATTCAGAAGTGACCTCGGCATCGACGCATGAAGGGCCGGCTCTATTCTTTAGCTCTTCTAAGAGGAGTGATAAGTACCATAAATTCATCAATAAAAGTATTAATTTATTAATTAATTTATATTAATTTTTTAAAATTTATGATCAATTTATATATAATTTTTAAAAAATTCATATTTTTATTAATTAAAAAATAATAAAAATTAAAAAATAAAATTTTATAATCAATGGAAAGAGCTCATTTTTTTGATCATAATGAAATAAGTTTAAAGCAAAATAAAGCTAAAACGAAGAAGATATAAATTTTTAAAAAAATAAAATAAATAAAAATTAAATAAAAAAAGAAAATGGCTTAGCCGGCTTCGTAAGCCAAGCCACCAAGTCAAGCCAAGCCGTCAAAGCCAACTCAACCACAGAAGCCACCAGCCGGTCCATGATCCAAGCATGGATCGTTAGCTCAGCAGAAACTAGTAAATCACAGCGCGACACATGGCGGACCTAGACCCTTAAAGGGTCCACGAAAATCCATCACGGCTCACAGTGTATTTTGGACTTTTCACTCGGCAACAAGGGGGCTGATTGGTTGCAGTGTGCGGTGTGGCCAGTCTATGCGGTCCATGTGAACAGTAATTGCATGATCGAATGGTTGCAGTTGATTGCGGTCAAGATCGGACGGCGGTGGTTACTTCTGGGTTTGATTCAAATTCTATCAACGATCTGGCATGATCCAATGGCCAAAAAACCAACTGATGAAGAATCAATAATCCAGAATGCTCTCGATGGTGATCAAAACTCCCGACGCACGATCAGCGACCAGATTTCCTCCATCAATGTGCGATCGAATGGTCAGAATTTAATCTGACCTAAATTGGGTTGATACACATCCAATTTTGATGATTTTTGAATCGTTGGATTCCTATTGAATGGCTAGATTTCACTAGACTTACCAAATTCATATCAGATCTATTTTAATCCAAATTTGAGTTAGATTTTTTTATATTTTGATGATTACAAAGGCTATTAATCTCACATTGCCTCCAAAAAAATATCCAACCCTCCTAGCGGTATAAAAAGGATCCCAGGCCTCCAAAAATCAACATCTCCAGTCAAGGTGATGCCTTGGTACAGGGTGAAGCTAGGATCTAGGTTAATGGCTGCTTCGAGGCAATTGGTGCCGAGAGAAAAAGCTTGGCTTCTACACCATCTTTTCACCCATGCCGATCCAAGATCAAAGATCAGGCTATTTTATTTTATTTTCTTTTTAAATTTCATGTATTTAAATTTTAAAATTTTAATTAATAAAAATTTTATTATTATATTTTAATTTTAGTTTTTATTTTTATTATAATTTAATTTCTATATTTTAATTATTACTTTTTATTTTCCTGTAAGTAGATGCTAAGATCTACTAGATCTAACTAGTAGATCTTAGTATCAAGTTTACTTTTCTGCATAATTTAATTTTTACTTCATAATTTTAATTTTCAACTTCAAATTCTATTTCTAAATTCTTTTTTTAAAAAAATCAAAGATTTTAAATCTAAAAATACTATCTTTTTTGTGGATTCGATCTAACTTACTACTATCCATGTATTTTTAATTATTTTAAGAAGTCAGATTAAACTGATAAATATGGTGTTTTAATGATAACATCGCGTTCCTATCAAGTTTTTGGCGCCGTTGTCGGATAAGGCACGAACATTAAATTTTTGATCTCTTTGATTTTTTTATAAATAAATTATAAATAAAATTCTTATTTTCTTATAAATATTGTTTGCTAATTTTTTTTTATTATTTTGTAGAAGAAGAGATTAAAGAATAAAAAGAATCAGGAGTTTTGCTTGGTGAGATCAATCCTAACCCTAGTCCTCTTATTTATTTATTTATTTATTTACTTTATTTTTAAATTAATTTAAAAAAATATCCTTTAAATCTAATTAAAAGGCTCAAGATAAGATTAGAAATTCTAACTGTTTAGAGTATGCATCACATTAATTTTATTTTTATTTTTTTAATTATTGCTACAAGCAAGGTAAGCCTTTCAAAATTCAATTAGTTGCATGCATCGAGTTTAAGTTGCATAGAATTCTTTGATTGAAAATTTTGTGTGCATATTCATCTTTAAATCAAATTAAGGGCACAACCCAATTAATCAAGATAAGGTGGGAATTTAATCACCCTTCCTTAGCCCACAAACAACCAACCCTCATATTGCATTAACCCTAACTCTTAAAATCAATTAGACATCGACCCTTAAGGATATTCGAGCTCAATAGGACAAGAAAATCTTAGAGTTGAACCAGGTTAGGGTTAGTCAATTTGACTGGTGTCTAGGAAAGTGGTTCAGGGATGATTGGGCCTGAAGGAAGGTGGTTACTTAATTAATTCCGTTCGCTTACTTGGCCAAGCATAATTGATGTCCAAGGCAAGCAATAGGGAGACTCCCATCAACCTTATACTTACCTGGCCAGTTGATTAGCTGATCCTACACTTGGAGTGCTTGAAGGCTGACTTGGAATAGTTAGGAGCTGTCTAGGTCTAGACTGATCTTAGCTTAAGACTAATTTATTTGAAACTTATTTGAAAATAAAAATTTTTACTTTAGGTATTTTCAATCTCTACATAAGGTTGCCCTAGCATAACGGGAAGTTATGTTGCATGATTGTCCTAGGATATGAAAAGGGTGAATTAACTTAGAACTTAAAAAAACCAGAGAGTTTAAAAAATATATATAAAATAAAAGAAAAAGATTGAGGACATTGAGAATATAGTAAATTCTCCAACACCTGTGTGAAGAAGGATTTCAGGTCGACTAGTCAAAATGGATTTAGTTCCTATTTCAGATCCTACAATCTTAATGGATTTAGCAAATCAGTCTCAGCCTCAAACCCTTAAGGATTTATGTCATCCAGTTAGTTTCGTCCAACCCTCTTATATCAGGTTGCCCCAACCCATAGCAAATAACTTTAAAATTAAACCTCAAATCATTAACATGCTTCCAAAATTTATGAGAATAGAGGATGCATATATATTCATTAGGGAATTTGAAGAGGTTTGTGCAATCATGAAACTACAATAATTATCAGAGGATGAAATCAAACTGAGATTAATCCTTTTGCCCTTAAGGATAATGCCAAAAAGTGGCTTTATAATCTTCCAAATCAATCTATCACGACCTGGGAGGGCTTTGTGAGAATATTCTTAAAAAAATATTTTCCTTCATCATAAAATAGCTAGAATTAGAAATGAAATAAACCAATTCTATCAACTAGCTAGTGAATCATTTTGGAAATACTTTGATCGATTCAAGAACCTCTTGACCCAATGCCCACACCATGGAATAGAAACTTGGAGGCTATGCCAAATAATTTATGAAGGATTAGATTCAAATTCTCGAATAATGCTAGAATCCATGTGCCAGAGATAATTTATGTACAAAGAATCAAATGAAGCTTGGCAATTTTTAGAAGATCTAGCCGAGAAAAGTTTATATTAAGAAACAACAAGGGAACCAGAAAAATCCACACCTTCAAGAGGTGGAATTTACAAAACCTCCCTAGCTGCAGAAGCCAAAATTATAATGTTGACACGTACGCTAGAGGCCTTAGAACATCAGAGACCAGCCAGTGTGAACCAAGTATCTGGACCCATGTGCAACAGGTGCAATGCACCAGACCATGTCCTTGAGGAATGTCCCCTCCCAATGAACCAATTAGATAATGGATGTGCATAAGTAAATGATGCCACATATCAGAGACTATTGAACAATCCCTATGCACCCACTTACAATCCAGATTGGAGGAATCATCCAAATTTTTCATGGTCACAAAACCCAAATGTAGGCAGTCCAAGTTTCAATCAGTAGAACCCAAGGCCTAATCCTGTGATAAACACCTTGCCACCACCAGGCTTTAATATTAATGAAAAGAAACTTAGTTCTTTAGAGAAAAGCCTGGAAACTCTAGCCAAATCTAATGCTGACACTAATGCTACCTTAAGCAATTTGATGCAAACCACGGGCCAAATTTTGAATTCAAATTCCCTGGCCATAGCCCGCTTAGAAATTGATTAGCTGGCATCTACCATAAGTGAACGTGAACGAGGTAGGCTACCTATCCAATCTGAGCCCAACCCAAGAAATCAAAATGGTAGACCATCCCAAGGAAACCAGGTTAATCACATTAATACTATTCATTCCTTGAGATCAGAAAAACAAGTGGATAGTAAGGTAAATACACCTGACACTAGAGAAGACTTGAGTGCTGAGTCTGTTGAGCCTCCCACTGAACCATTCATAGAACTAAACCATCACCTGAGTCATCAAAAGAAGAGACACCCAAAGTAGAGTTGAAATCCCTCCTTGAGTATTTAGGTTCACAGGAAACCCTACCTGTAATTATTGTATCAGACCTAAATCCTAATCAAGAGGTATGTAATGAAATGTCAATGGAGTTATTTAAACAAGATCACATTAATTTACCTCCAGAATTAAAACAACCTTTAGTCACCATTCCAGCACCCATTGAATCAAACTTAACTCCTAAAATAAAAACTTAATTCATGAGTATTTTAGAAGAACAAATAGGAGAAATTCATAATAAACATGGGTCTGAAAATGGGATCGCAAATTATGTCCCTAAAATTAACAATGAGTATATCAATAATGGGATTACAAATCAACTTTCTAAGATTGGCAATTCAAAACCATTAGAATTTGTCAATCTAGTATTTGACACAGGATAATAAATTGTATTGTGTCTGACTGAAGATGGTAAACTTAGCGCTTCTGGGAAGGCAACCCAATTTTTAGTTTTCTTTAGTTTAACTTATCTTTTCAGTTGATTTTTTTTAGGACAATTTGAATAAGCTGGAGGGAGAGCTTAAATTTTCAAAGGCATGTGCTAGACCAAAAATATACTGAGTTAGGTGTATTCTTCCATGTTCTTTATTACATCCTTTATTTTTTCTTCTCCATTAAGGACAATGACGATTAAGTTGGAGGGGAAGAAAAATAAAAATTTTTAAAATTTTAAATTCTCAAAAAAGTTAGTATTTAGTATTTAGACACCTAATTATGCTTATGAATCAAATCAAACTAAGCATTTTAAAAAAAATTGATTCATAGATCAGAGAATCTATGAGATATTAAGGAATCAAGTATTAAGAAAATTCAATAAAGAGTCAAGTCTAGAATATAAAAAGTTTTTTCTTGGAGCATTTTTAATTATTTCTACTAGCATCAAAGAAAAATCTACTTTTTATAGGCTTGTGTAGGATAACTATACGTTTCTTCATATAAAATTTTTATTTTAATAAAATAGTTTCCAAGTACTTCTCACTGAGTAACCGGGCCTCTTTGCCTAAGCAAGCATTGAGTTTCGTGTCAAAAGGTGGAAAGGGCAAAGAAGCTCATTGTAAAGCTAGTCTTAACTCATAACCTATTTGATTCGAGCTAGTAGGCTCGAGGGGTATTCTATATCTAGTGCCCTAAAGCCGCTAGTTTGGGAGTCATTGGCCCAAGACTCACTACATGGATCAAATAGAAAGCTTAAGGGGTTAAGACACTCAATAGTAGTACAATATTAAAAAAATATATATATATTAGTTTTCCACCGAGTAATCAGGTCCTGTTGTCTAGGTAAGCAATGATATTTGCATCAAAAGGTGGACAATATAAAAATAAAAATCAATAAATGAAGGGCGGAAGAAGCAATATACTTATCTATATGAAAGTTTAGACAAATCAAAGATAAAGGTGGGATAATTTAGAAAAAATTCAGAAAAATTTAATATTCTTTACTTAATTTTTTTATTGATAAGTATTAATACCCCAATAATATATCTCATTTAAGCTCTACTGAATATCAATGGCCATTTTGAAAACTGCTTAGGTAAAATTCGAAACTCTAAAGTTAAAAGATATTTAAAACTAAATTCTTTCTTTACTCGAGGATGAGCAAAACTTAAGTTGAGAGGTATGATAAGTATCATAAATTAATCAATAAAAGTATAAATTTATCAATTAATTCATATTAATTTTTTATAATTTATGATCAATTTATATATAATTTTTGAGAAATTCATATTTTTATTAATTAAAAAATTAATTAAAAAAATAAAAATTAAAAAATAAAAGTTTATAATCAATGGAAAGGGCTCATTTTTTTAATCATAATGAAATATGTTTAAAGCAAAATGAAGCTAAAACGAAGAAAATATGAATTTCTAAAGAAATAAAATAAATAAAAATTAAATAAAAAAAGAAAATGGCTCAATCGGCTCTGCAAGCCAAGCCACCAAGCCAAGCCAAGCCGTTAAAGCTAACTCAGTCATAGAAGCCACCAACCGATCCACGATCCAGACATGGACTGCCAGCTCAGCAGAAATCGATGAATCACAGTGTGACACATGACGGACCTGGACCCTTAAAGGGTCCACAGAAATCCATCATGGCTCACAGGGTATTTTGGACTTTTCACTTGACAATAGGAGGCATTGATTGGTTGTGGTGTGCAGTGTGATCGGTCCACACGGTCCATGGAAATAGTAATTATGCGATCGAACGACTATGGTTGATTGCAGTCAAGATCGGATGGCGGTGGTTATTTTTGGATTTGATTCAAATTCTATCAGCGATCTGGCACGATTTGATGGTAGAAAACCAACTAATGAAGATCCAACGATCCAAAATGTTCTCGACAGCGATCAAAAGTCTCGATGCATGATCAGCGCGACCAGATTTCCTCCATCAACATGTGATCGGATGGCCAAAATTTAATCTGATCTGATTTGGGTTGATACACATCCAATTTTGATGATTTTTGGACCGTTGGATTCCTATTGAATGGCTAGATTTCACCGGACTTACCAGATTCATATCAAAGCTATTTTAATCCAAATTTTACTCAAATTTCTTTATATTTTGATGATTACAAAGGCTATTAGTTCCACATTGCCTTCAGAAGAAATATCCAACCCTCCTAGCTATATAAAAAGGACCCCAGGCCTCCAAAAATCAACATCTCCGATCAAGGTGAAGCTTTGGTATCGGGTGAAGCTAGGCTCTTGGTTAATGGCTGCTTCGAGGCAATTGGTGCTGAGAGGAAAAGCTGGGCTTCTACACCATCTTTCCACCTATGCCGATCTAACATCAGAGATCAGGCTATTTTATTTTATTTTCTTTTTAAATTTTATGTATTTAAATTCTAAAATTTTAGTTAATAAAAATTTTATTATTACATTTTAATTTCAACTTTTTATTTTTATTATAATTTAATTTCTATATTTTAATTATTACTTTTTATTTTCGTGCAAGTAGGCTAAGATCTAACTAGTAGATCTTAGTACCAAGTTTATTTTTTTGTATAATTTAATTTTTACTTCACAATTTTAATTTTCAACTTCAAATTTTATTTCTAAATTTTTTTCTTTTTTTAAAAAAAAAATCAAAGATTTTAAATCTAAAAATACTATCTTTCCTATGGATTCGATCCGACTCACTACTATCTACGTATTTTTAATTATTTTAAGAAGTCGAATTAAATAGATAAGCATGGTGTCTTAACGACAACATCACGTTCCTATCAAGGAGATCTAGATCGATGTTGGGGAAATTCTCGATGACTCATCCCATGCAGATCCGAAACCCTTCTAAGAAGGCTTTTTAGGCAAAGTCTATTTTGATGTCCTCCATATCCTTGGAGAACTTGAAGTTATGCACAGCCCTTTCCATGGCAGCGCTAACCTCCTCTTGCACCTTCCTTTTCTTCTCCTTTTCTAGGGCTAGCTAGGCCCTCAACTTTGCCATCTCGCTATGCTCCTCTCTCAGTTCATTTTGAAGGTGTTCGACTTCAGATGAATGGATCTCTGAGGTGACCTTTAGAACGTCGACCTCGGCCCAGACCTTCTCAGCTTCTGCACGAGCTTGTTCCAAGGCTCTAGAAGCTTTAGACTGATTTTGACTTGCTACTTTGGAGTGGACAAAAAGGTAGTGTCAGCTACAAAACACATAATAAATTAGAATCATAGAAGATCCTAGTTCCAAAGCTTAATGGGCGTGAAGCCAAAATCAGAAAGAACCACTTACCTCTAGGAAGGCAGCAAATGATTCGTCAAAGCTATCGACGTCATCCTTCTGGTGCATCCTTTCAATGATGTGGGGAAGGACACTCCCCTCCATTAGTGACTGGATGACCTCTCGATCATCCAGGAAACCTTGTTCCTAGCCAAGGTCTCCTCCTTCAAAGCTCTCAACCTTCCACCCGATCTTCTTGCCGATGGCCCTCTTCTTCTTCTTCTCCATAGCTTCCTCTTATCGAATAGGAGCAAGAGGGATGGCCTCATCAGATGGGGCCAGGCTTAGCACGGTAGCGGCGGGTTCAAGGGCTGGCACGGACCAAACCGATGCAGCTCAACTTGACTCTCTAGTCCGGACCTTCTTCTATGGTTTGCCAGAAGAACCACCCTTCCTTTTAAGGATCTGGACCTCCTTCATCAAGTGGTTCCATTCCTCGGGGGTCATTTCTACAAAGACAAAGTTAAAAGATCAAAAAAATAAATACCATCTAGCTGGCTGAATATCACAAACTACCTATCGGGTTAAGAGGACTGAGGCCAAAATTGAACAAGATTTGCTCGTCCAGGAGTCTAGGGATTGGTGGAGCATCAAAGAACTTTAGCTTATCGGCCAATCTTTGATCTTCATTTTCTAGCCTAGGAGCTCGGCGAGCCAATTCCCTTACCTCCGCCCATGGAGGTAGCCCTAGTTCTAAGGTGGGATGGAAAATGAAGAAGAACTTATCCATCCAGCCATGAATGGAGGAATGGGCACCATTAAGTAGTCCCTTCCTCCTAAATTATGGAGACACATGCCACCAATCCTTAGTGGTGGGATGATGTTTAAAGGTAAAAGAATTAAAGAACAGGGAAATAGTAGGTCGGACGCCTACCATGGTGCATAGGGAGAGGAATCCTATGATAAACCTAAAGAAGTTCGGTGTCATGGCAACAAGAAAAATATTGAGAAATCTAAATAAGTTAGCTATAAAAAATGGTAAAGGTAACCTAAGCTCGGCCTGAAAGATTTCGACATACAGATAGATTCGACTAGGCGGGGGTGAGAAGGCTCAGTCGTCAGGCCCAGGAAGTTCAAACTCATACTCAGGAGGAATTTCAAACTGAATCCTAGCTAAGAAAAGGTTGTCAAACCAAAGTCTACAAGAAATTATTGCAGGCACAAAAGGATGGGCTGATCCCAAGGGTTCGGCCTCCTTAGGAGGTGGGTTCGTCAAGCTTAAAGGGGCTGGACTCTCAGAACAAGTTGACCAAGATCCCTTACTAGACATTTGGATCAAGATAAAATCAAGAAATTATCCAAAAAATCAAAAAAAAAACCAAGACATTCAAGCTTCGACAAGAATAGAAAGAACTAGAAAGTAAGAATGCAGAGATAATCCTAAAAGTATTGGAAAGCTAACCTAAATTGATTTAGAAGAGCAAGGAGATGGCGAATGGAGCAAAAATCGAAGCAAGGTACGTAAAAAACCAAAGGATATAACTTGGGCTCCTGCTCGGGATGAAGAAGAAAACTAGAGGGAGGAAAGGAAGATTTCAAAAGTAGGGACTCGGAGGAGGAGGGCAGGCTTAAGTAACCTCTAGAGCCCTAGAGTAGTTATGATTGCAGATTTCCTTTAGCTGATCTTTGATCGACATGTGTCCCACTCATCATGGCATAAAGCTTCCAACAGACAGACCCTTAATGGTGCTTTACTTCGAGCAGACTTCTGGCGGAGAATTTGGAAAACATCGCATCCCACCTAGAAGCGGGAAACCCAGCAGGATTGAAAAATTCTTGAAACTTCGGCAATCTCCATCTTACTCCCATCCTTCAAACTTCGAACTCGAGAGTAGGGGGGCTAGTGTTGGGGATAAATCCACACCTATTGAAGTTCGACTAAGATTCTAACTAAATCAATTCCATCTGGTTGTGGTTATAGAAACTGAACCTCAACCCATAGAAATATTCAAGCTCTGAATCATTCTGGAATGGCCAACCTTCGACATTGTAGCCAGAGAATCTGATTGATCGAAAAGACCAATTTTGGATTCGACAAGACATCGTAGATTTCTTCTCTAGGCAAGCTTGAACAGTCAATATTGCCCTAAGGAATTGGCCAAGTCCCCAGCACCTGCGCATCCCGTTTGATCAAACTCTTCTAGCAGCCGATCTCCTTTTAGATTCCTCCAATAGGCAAACTCCTTCTTGATTCCCCCAACATGCAAACTTCTCTAGCAGCCGAACTCCTTCCGGACTTCTCCAACAGGCAAATTCCTTCCAAACTCCTCCAACAGGTGAACTCATTTCGAATTCTCCCCAGTAGTAGGGTTTCTCTGTCAGGCGAATTCTTCCTCGGGTTTCTCCTCCATAAGAGCTGTGTGCAGATCTCTCTAGTAGGTCTACTTCCTGATTCTAGAAGAGTCTCCTCTTCTACAAAAATCCGATCTCGAACACAGCACGAACCGACCCACACCCGGACTATCTTAGAGGAGTCCAAACTCCTCTAGAATTGATGTAGCTCAAAGGTCATCACCAATCGATGCCTACTCCTCTGAACTTTGACTATCAAATCTAAAATAGATGGGCACCTCATGACAACAGACACTATCTTCCATAATAAACTCCACGTGGCTTTGAGCAGCCCATTATCCGATAGTTATGGCTGTCACTATCAGTTTGTTATGGGCTCCACCTATAAAAGAGATCCTCCAGATACGTTTTCTCTAGGCTCTCTTCTTCTTCTTAATACTCTGCAACTTTTTTAACAGAGTACTCCATTTCTGTTGGCTGAAAGAGCTGACTTGATCGTCGGAGGGCCTTATCGGAGCCACCCCCCAAGCTCTGGATGAGACTTGTTTTACAGGTCACCAACGGTGAACTCTTCTTCTCCAACTCTGGTGCTTCTCCGGTGATGATCAAATTTTGCACCAACAAGTCCTTAAGCCCATGGCCATGGTAGAGTGAAGATGATAGAAAGAGTTTCTATTAAGATTTTACATTGGACTCAAATCAAATGATTAATTCATATGACAGATATTGGGTTTGACGAGTTCATCTTAACCCTAATCCTATCGGTACTCAAGATAAAAGAATCCAATCACATAGGTAACTACATAGAGAGGTTTGTTTTCAGTTTTAATGGGTTACCACCATATACTGCTAGGTGTCACTGGTGGATTTTGGAAGCAATTAGAATGATTTTGATGATTAATCATTCTAATTGTATGAATCAAAAAAGTTCTGATCCATCGAAAGGTATTTCGATGATGTTGATGATAGAGATCGTGACATATCTCATTACTATACAGAATTGAACCTAACTAGATCACACAATTAAGAGTTTGGGTTTGGATATCATCAATTGAGTTAATCTAGTTCGATTGATTTAGATTAGATCCAATCAGGTTCAAGGTAATCGTGCTAGCACATGATTGAGCCTGACTTTCTCCTTCTAAAATTTTTCTGATTCATCGCAACCAAGTCAAATTTGATTTGACACATTCTTGTATTTTGAGTAGGTTTATTTTTATCTAATTGAAATAAGTTCAGATCAGATTAATTGTAGAAATTAAATCCATTCATAGTCAAATTAGACTAGGGTCAAAAGTTGACCTATTTGAGAGAATTGAGGGTCACCAGATTAGATGCTTCTATAAAATTATCTAGAAATTATTTTGATCTAATTTTTGGATATGTGATAGGTAATAAGAAATACATTGGGTTTACAAAATTTTATAATTTTTGAAGGTGTCTAGACTAAGTTATGATAGAGTTTGATTTAGGTCAAACTTTTAAGGGAAGAGTCCTATAGGCATAATGGACTCTTCCTTATCTACTCATGCTGACACATTTTTGAATCAATTTTGGTGATGAAACTAGATGGAATCTAATGGTTTTTGTGGAGAATAATCTTTAGAGTTTCTTTGATCAAATAGTAAGTGATTTGGTCAAAGAAGGAATCTAGATGGCATTGGGTTTTAAAAATCTTTCTCATGCCATTGTGAAGGGTCGCACAAAATATTTTTTCCATGCATAAACGGAGCTAGATCTCTGATATCCCACCCCATTCTATCCTCTCTCTCCCTCTCTTCTACATGGATAAAAAGTTAGGCATAAAACTAAGTTGAAGATCTAAGGTTTTTGGCATAAGATTCAGGATCTACTTGATGGTGTTTGTGAGATGGACATGCTATCTTAGAAAATTTTTTGAAGGACTTCCAGATCAGATTTAGATCTAATTTTTGGAGGAGAGATTCATGAGGAAAAGATATTCAGATCCTGCCTGAGTGGATACTAGTAGAGGCTAGGTGCATGCATGGCTCCTTCCAGAACCTCAAGATAGATCAGGATTATCGTAGGATAATCTGATTACCCAAAACAAGATATGAAATTAAATTAGATTTAATTTTATTTTAATCTTAATATCAAATCTTAAAGAATTAAATTTGAGATGTCTCAGATCTAATTATAATATTAAATTTTTTTTTGAAATATTCCTTTAGATCTAATCAGATTTGCACGATCCTGCGGCAAAAAATAGGATTTTTTCTTCATCTCATCAGTGCTCGAGCCATTCTCTATGGATCTTGACCTTGCAGTCCTAGTACAACTCTTCGATCTTCTTCAATCGAACATCTTAAGCCCTCTAATGATCAAAAAAGTCATACCTTTTCTATAAAAGTCATAAAAGTTAGTTAGAAAATTATTTCTAATCAAACATTCGTTATAAACATGTAAAATACGATTAAATATAATAGATGCACTTAACCTATATTCTCATTCCCACTATCCGATCCCTGACGCTTCAATGCCATCAATCTCGGTCTCTAGGCTCTAATGGAATAATGTTCTCTCACCTCCACAAGGGCACTATAACGAAAGGAATGCCATCCTTCCGCCAATGTCTCCACCTACTGGCCTCCCCTCCTGCATCATACCTACACCATCACCTTGATGCTGGCGGTTCCCAACACATGCCACCATAGTGTTTGGACCGCAAAATATCTAGCAGGATCATGCACCATATACTAAAAATACATTATACAAATATTATAAGTATATCACATCCAATATTATTATAAAAAATAAATAAATTTAATATAATAAAAAATATACACTCAATGTCGGGGAAGTAGCATGTTGTTGGAGAGTTGGTGTGGGCGATGACGGATATAAGGCTCATGAATCCTGCATGTATGTGCCAACTTAGTGAGTATATGCAAACGTGTGTAGCGTCTAAGTTACTGATGCAAAGTGTGCATGGAGTATGCTTCGGACTGCTCCTTAAACTAACTTTGCGTTAAACCCATCAAGAAGGCAGAGGTTGAAAGCTGAAGGGAAGAAAACTGTGTTCCCGGATTCAAGTTCGTTTAAAACTTAATTTGACAAAGAAATATTTAAATTTTTTCTCTTAGATCTAAAATAGATCTGATATTTTCAAAATATAATTTAAAGATCTAATAAAATAAATAAATTAAATTAAATTAGATTTAATTTATATCTGTTTCTTACGGTAATCTAATTTCCTATGCATGATCCTGCGGATTGCCTTGCAGGTTCTGGATTAGCCATGTCAATCGCCTGCCTCTACTGATTATCACTTCGGGCAGGATTTAGATATCTCCTCCTTCTTCAATTCTGTCCGTTCCAAAGATTAGATTTGAATCTAATCTTGAAGGTCTTCAAAATAATTTTTGAAGATCCTGATTCGTCCTGCAGCGTGTTGCCTTCTACATTTCTTCGTCGGGCCTTCTTTTGCCTGGCACCACCAAATGAAGCCCAAAGACCTTGGGCATGGAGAAGAGAAGAGGATCAGAGGTAGGTTGAGGAGCGGAGAGGGAGATGGCTATGTGCTAGACAAGAGTGAGGAATTAGTCTAACCTAGGTGCAAAACAGGGTTTATATAGACCCTACTCGCCATGCAGTGCCACATCATTCTCGGGGGCCAATTGACCTCTCTTCGTGCAATCAGATCTAAATCTGATTGCTGGGATGACATCACCTAGATCAATCAGATAGAGCTACCTCTCCAACATCATAAGTGCACCAAGCACTAGAAAGTAGAGTCTTTAGCGCCACCAAAGTTTATTCCATGAAGCAACCGGAGTCCCATCTTATGGGACTCTAGCTCATTATTTTCCTTGGCGCAGTCCTCCTCCAGTTGCATCCATCAGACTCCCTCCTTTCCTCTTCTCCCTAAGTGGGACAAACCTCCATCTGCTTCTTATGGGTGCATGACACAGGGCAGATTGAAGGAATCCTTGATTATTCCGTCGAGGCTTCGTCCAGATCTGTTAGATCAGAAGATATTTTTCAAAAATTTCGTTGAACCTTAATCAATCTTGATATGTTTCAGATCGATTTCTCTATATATTTAACAAATAAATAAAAGAAGATAAATTAAATCAAATTCAGAACTTACTCGTGATTGCTGGTAATCTTATTAACCCTGCTAGATGAGTCGCTGATTGACGGAAGGTTTCTACTCTTAGCCACGCAAGCCCTGGCCCAAATAACTGGTATCCACCTTGTGTTGATCTGTGAGAAGCCTTCTTCTGCTTATCACACCTCCAAATACATCAAGATCTGGATTGATCTGTCGAGGGATCTTCAAATCTTTTTGAGAAGATCTCATCGTTCCTTTTGCAGCAGCGCAGGCTCTGCTTGTTTTGATCGCCTCTTTTCGCTTGAGTCTGAATTGCACCCAAGAAAGTCCAAAGACACCTTTTTGACGTGTGAGTAGTCAGGTCAGAGGAAGAGTTTAGGGCATGGAGAAGGAGGGAGAGGCAGCCTTGGGCGTACTAATAGCATTAGAATTAGGTGGGCGCAGGTCTTATTTATCTCTCCTCTTATA